>JBCEWC010000053.1:0-92575 GCA_038996855.1 Solanum aculeatissimum | reverse complement strand
TTTTTAATCGTCGGTTGACCGCACGTTAGCGGCCACTTTAAGTGATTAATTTCTTCTTAAAATGGAAATTGAACCTCAAACCTTTTTCTCTAAATTTTAAAACTTTCTATGTTGAGTTTTAAAATTAATTAATTAGTTTTCTTAATTTTGACTTTAAAAATTAAGTGGCGACTCTGTAATTTTGAGAATTTGATTTTATTCAAATTAATTGAGTAATTAATCGAATTTTTGAAACAAGATCATTTTTTTTCGTAAAACATTTGCTATAGGGGTACGATATTCTATTTTAATTGATAAAATGAGATTAAAAAAATAATTTTTTTTTTTTTACATTTCTATTAGTTAATGTGATTTAAAAACAACAAAATAAGAAAAGAATTCTTTAAAAATAATTATTTTATTAGGAATACAACATGTTTAAAAAGAATATATATATTTATTTAAAGAAAGACATTTCTGACTTATTTGGTAACAATAACAACATTTTTAGACCAAAGTATCATTGACAAGAGCATTTTTGGATCAAAATCTAAATCAAGGGCATTTTTGACCCATTTCTATTAGTATCGGAGCATTTTTGACCCATTTCCGATAGTACAAGGGCATAAATGACCAAAAATATAAACTGAGGGTATTTTTGCTCCTTTTTTATAGTACAAGGACATTTTTACTCCTTTTTTATAGTACAAGGATATTTTTGACCTTTTTCCTTTAAAAATATCACAAAAATTGAAATAAAAAAGATACATATAAGTTTTTCAGTGTATTCAATATAAAGTAAAAGTATTTTTTTAGAAAAAATAGTTATTTTTATACTTGGCACATAAGCAAAATATATATAAATCTTAATAAACTTTTTAATTCAAATATATTATTTAAATATAATATTATTAAATTCATAATCGTACTTCTAGCTCCATTCTTATATTAAGTTGTATATATTTATGAAATTTCTTAATTCAAATATATTATTCATATAACATTATTGAGACGAATTCGTATTCATACTTGTAGATCGTAAAATACCCTCCACAAAAATCATAGTCAAGATAAAATTACTTGAGTTTTGGCCATTAGCTCCAAAAGTCTAACTGGTCATATTGTCAAAATCTTAAAACAACTTATCTTCTATCTGCTGGAAAATGGGACTTTAAATCATTTCAAGAATCAATCAAATACTACAAAAATTTCAACTTTTTGTGTGGGGTTGTGAATTCTTGCAGCTAAATTCTACAGAAATCCAAATGGAGGTTCCTGGTTCAAGAATTGGTGCAGCAATTGTAATAGGTGTTGTAGTGGGTTGTGTCTTTGCTTTCTTTTATCCCTATGGATTCTTTACTCCTTATCCACCAACTCAAGCTCACCCTTTGTCTAAAGATGAAGTCTTGGTAAGTCACTCTGCACTAATTTCTCTGTTACATGTATGGCTCAAGAGTAGTTACAAATTATTGACTTATAGTGCTTTTTACTCTGTGTTCAAAATTGTAAATTTTATTTCAAAAACTTAAAAAGATTCCATGTCCAAATTAAGAACTTTGACTCTCCAAATCTAGATGGTGTCACATAAATTGGTGTAGAGGTTGGAGGGAGTACTTATTTTACATCAGATGCTTATTTTTATCTCCTTTTTTGTTGTTGAGGTAGGAGATGGGAGGCATAGTTACAATGGGGTTGGAAAACTTTTAGTTTTTTTTTTCATGGTTTAGAGAAATTTAGTTCTTAATAAGAGAGATTATTGAGTTTTGTAGTGTAATTGTTCTGAGTAGAGTGGATTAGATATAGAAGATAAAAAAGGGCAAACCCGGTGCACTAAAGGTCCCGCTATGCGCATGGTCTGGGGAAGGGCTCGACCACAAGAGTCTATTGTACGACTACCTTACCTTGTATTTCTGCCAGAGGCTATTTTCAATGCTTGAACCCGTGATCTCCTGGTCACATGACAATAACTTTACCGGTCACTTAGATATAGAGGATACATATAATCAAATCTAACTAGTTTAGGATTGCAGTCCAGTTGGTTGATCGATTCGTGTTTCAATATATGATTAAGGAGTTTCTAGTGTAAGAGTTGAGCAGATTTTAGTGACAATACTGTATCTAGAAATGGTAAAGTTGTCTCCATATAACCTTATAGGTCATGGTTTCGAGATATGGAATCAGCCAGTAATGCTTATGTTAGGATAAACTGCTTACGTTATACCACGTTAGTGTGTGGACTTTCCCTTGCCCCCTGTGTGAACGTGAGAGATGTGATGATTCATGCACATAGCTGTCCTTTTATTGACGATATCCTACAAGATTGACTTTTTTTTGAAGACCTTCCTTAGCTTCAAGTTGTTTTGCTTCACACGATTAATTTAGATGTTTGTTTTAGGTTTTTGAATTATGTGTATTTTTTGTTGGTAAATGGATGTAGTAGAATTATATTTAAATTGCATAAGAGTTGTTTGGTGTGGATAGCTTTTGGTGGTTGAGTTTTGTTCTGACTTCAGTTCCCTTCTCATCCTTCTAAAACATGGGGGTGTTTAGGCATTATGTTTATATTCATATGGGCAGCCCAGTGCACTAAGCTCTCACTATGTACGAAATCTGGGGAAGCGCCGGACCACAAGAGTCTGTGTGTATATTCATATGCTACATTCAATTCTACATAATAGTATCTTTTTCTACATGTAACATTTGGTATAGCGGCCAAAACGTCATTTGATCGATGTTGAAGTCTTCTGTATGTGTGTACTTTTTTAACTTTAGAGATCTGATTGACAGGTCGAGTCATGGTCATATGAATCCACGGAGTGGATAAACATGTTTAGATCATACATTAGGAGGGTGTCGGAGAAGAATGCAGAGTTGCAGAAGCAGGTTAAAGAGCTAAATGAAAAGCTTCAGATAGCTGAGCAGGAAAAAGGCTATGCACAGGAGCAACCTGTATTGTTAGGTGAAACTAAAAAAACTCCACCATTTGGCAAAATCAAGAGTACGAGAACTAACTGTCTTGTCCTGCCAGACGAGTCAGTGAACCCGAGACTAGCTAAGATATTGGCAGAGGTTGCGGTAGAGAAAGAGGTCATAGTTGTACTAGCCAATTCAAATGTGAAATCCTTGCTGGAAATTTGGTTCACCAGCATAAAAAGGGTCGGTATCCCAAATTATCTGGTCGTTGCATTGGATGATGAAGTTATGGATTTCTGTAAGGAAAATGAGGTCCATGTTTACCAGAGAGACCCTGATGAGACTGTCGATTTAATTGGCAAAAGTGGAGGTAACCACACTGTGTCAGGATTAAAGTTCCGAATACTAAGAGAATTCTTGCAGCTCGGTTACAGCGTCCTACTTTCTGATGTCAACATTGTGTATCTGCAAAATCCTTTTGATCATTTATACCGTGATTCAGACGTGGAGGTCATTTCCGATGGTTTAAAGAAGATGACAACTCATGTTTATAACCACGTTTCTGATGAACCTGATATGAGTTGGGGTCGATACACTCATACAAAGAGGATATGGGCTTGCAGTTCTGGTTTCTTCTATATCCGTCCAACTATTCCTGCAATTGAGCTCTTGGATCGCGTTGCAGAAAGGCTCACTCGAGAGCCAAATACTCGGGACCAAGCTGTTTTCAATGAAGAGTTAGCCTTTCCATCGTACCCCGGGTACATTGGGCTCTATGCTTCTAGGAGAGTAATGGATTTTTACTTGTTCATGAACAGCAAGGTCCTTTTCAAAATCGTACGAAAAGACTCGAATTTGAAGAAGTTGAAGCCAGTTGTAGTTCATATAAGTTACCATCCAGATAAGCTTTACAGAATGCAAGCAGTTGTTGAGTACTATGTTAATGGCAAACAAGATGCTTTGGATTCATTCCCAGATGGTTCTGATTGATAGCTACTTTTCTTTTTTTCAACAACCGTGGTGTCTGGCCTAGCTTACGCGCACCTGGACTATTCCACTCGGTACCACTATCTTTTCTTTTTTCTTGTAATGTCAAGTTTGTCGTGTAATGTACGGATTGTTATACGTATAAATACATGGATGGTGATGTAGAGATTGTGTAATTTAAGGGTATTTATGTACAACTAATACACATATTTATGCCACATTTTATTCTTTATACAAGATAACACATTGATTCTTATATAAGTTATATCGGAATTAGTTATAGATCGTAGTTTAAAAAAGAACAACATATTAAATGCTAAAAACTTAAAAGTTAGAACTTATAAAGCTTAAATCCCGAACACACATTCGGTTAGATGGGTGACATAACATAGACCAAAAGCCATTAAAATTATATACCTTATTGACTCTCTGACTTAAAATCTTGAATCTGCTTCTATTTATTTTACAGCAACGGTAACAGAATCGCCTTGAGAAACTGGAGTATCGGGATTGATGATACTAACATTATTATCATCAGCATTTTGATTTTCACCATTGTTGTTGTTATTATTATTTGAAAGCTTAAAAAACAGGTAAAAGTGAGATCCATCTTTTACCCCATACTCCGCAAGGGGAATTTCATCGCCATTCAACATGATCGAATCACCATTACCAGTATCCAACATGAGAATCAAACGATTCTCTGAAAGTTTTTCTTGATTGCTTATTTCTCTTTTCAAATCTGCAACAGTTGTATCTTCCGCGATTCGAATGTGAAATAATGTTCCTGTTAATATTTCTATCACTAAATTCATTTTCTTTCATTTTGAAAGAAAGTATGTTTAGAGACACAAAAAGAGAAAGAAAAAAAAAATCACAACTATTGTATTGTTGAAAAGTTTGTTACATTTGCATTGCCTTAGAAATAGGTAGGCATGAGGAATAACACATTTGCTAATTCAAAATCCCTAACCAAATATAGAATTTAATAAGTTAATTGGATAAAAATTGATGTAAATCAAAAAATCAAATCAATTAATTTTATTGAGATTTGATTTTATACTATTTAAAATCAATTAAATTGATTTAGTTTTGATTTTAACCAAATTATCGATCCAACTATGAAGTCATTTTTACAAATAGTATATCTTATCTTGAAAATTTCAATTCCCATTGTTTATATATAGATTTCCTTTTAATGATTTAAATGATCTGATAGTGTTAAAGATTTCAAATATAGACGATGTATAAAATATAAACTCTTATAATTATATGTCATTTTAAATAAATCACCAATTGATATAATTATTCATATATGTATTTAAAGCAAACAAATGCACACATGCCTTGTTTTACATCTCATTTGAATCATATTCGAGTAGACGATACTAAATCAATAAAATAAGGTATCGATTACATCTAAAAATGAATCAACAAAATCTTTTTCATTTTAGGATTTTAGGTTTCAATTATTCGCTTTTGTGAATGAAAAAAATGTACCTATCACCTTTTTGGATTCCTATCTAAATCAAATTTAAAATTTGATTAATTTATTAAAATTGATAAAGAAATTAAGTCTATATACCACGTTCAAATTAGTGATTGTGCATAACTAATGTAATTATGCTTCAATTAGTGACTCTTAAATGACTATTTGAAATAAAGGGAGAAAGGATTGTGCAATTATTTGAAAGTATAATGAGATTAGTTGTTTTAATTAATACTTAGAAGTTGAAATAATTAAGAACATTTAATTGTAAAGTATTATAATTTGGGCATCTATGGGTGGTGTCTAGTTATTAACAAATGTGAATGAAAATAAAGTTTCAAATTTAAAATGTAAAAAAAATTAAGTAATTTTTTTGTTAAAGTTTGGTGGAAAAATCACCCTATATTTTTATTCATAAAATTAGCAAATACCTAGTGGACTTAGTTGAAGACAGAGGTGACAATTGGGCGGGTTTGGTCAAATTTGAGCAGATTATAATAAGTCCAATAAACGGGTCAAGACTCAACCTAATCCAAATTTTCTTGGATCAAAATGGGTTGGGTCAAAACGGGTTGAGTAGCGGGTAATGACCAAACACGACCCAACTTTTACTAAGTTTCACTTATTTTATTTTTCTTTTTCAATATTTTAATACTTAATTAAATTATATTTTTCTTTATTATGACAATATAAAACATATCAAATTAAAAAAAAATTATTTTAAAAATATTTTGATAAGATTTCTCTCGAGTCGATTCGGGTAGCATATCAACCCAATTTTAAATGAGTTGAAATGAATTGGGTTGAGATGGGTTGAACTAATAAATGAGTGGGTCAATAACTAGCCCAAACTTCAATGGATTAGGCGAATTGGACGGATTGAGTTTAATTTTGTCACCCCTAGTTAAAGTATATGCAAATTAACACAAAATGTGTTACTAGTTTGAGTTTATTAATTTTTTGCATCATTATAATTTTTTGATTTTTGCTTGTCATTATATATTTTCCCAATTGATTTAAGTTTTCTTTCGTGATATGAATAACAAGCTAAATTAGCCAAATAATATATGATCCATTACACAATTACTTCTTTTTTATTTATTATTGATTTAGGGATAATTACACCCATTAGTCACTGAGAAAAAATACTTACACAAAAAATAGTCCATTTTTTTGAAATTACGAAAAGTAGTCATCCGACTAACGTTTGACTATTTGTTACAATTTTGAGCATTCAACCCTCGTTGTATAGGCATGTATAGTCAGTGTATATTTGTGTAATATAATATATATTTAGTGTATAATTCATGTATAAGTAATATACATTAGCAGTGTATACTTTATATAACTATATTGTATAGTCATATACAGTTAGCTGATTTGGGGCTATGAACTATTTTTTTATAAACTTTTTACTTTATATATATATATATAATTCCCCCTTTTATTTATCATAATATTTGATATATTATACTTTAGAGCCCCATTGAAAGTGGAGTAGCCAAGTCTATTCGATACTCCCTCTGTCCATCTTTACTTGACCCCTATACTATTTTAGGATGTTCAATAATACTTGTCCAGTTTATGAAATCAAGAGATAATTTTACACTTAGTTCCTAATTTACCCTTGTCATTAATTATAGTTTTTTCCTATTACATTTTTCAATACATTCTATTAGTTATATTCAAAGGGTGATTTGGTAAAATTACCCCTACCATTTACTACTTCTTAAGCCTTGTGCCAAGTCAAAAGGGACCAAGTAAAGTTGGACGGAGAAAGTATTTTATGATAGAAGGTAAGAATCCGTTATTAATAATAGTAAAATGTCATTATCGAGGAAGACATGAAGTAGACCAATTTAGATAAATATTAGTGTCGTACCCTAAATAATTCACTTAATATAGATCAGAGAAACGGTCATAACAAAAAAGAAAAAAAAAGGGAGAAGATACTCGTACTTATATTGCAAAGATTTTTCTTTTCTTTATTTAATGGGAAATAATGAGTAAAAATAATAATAACTAAGCTATCATGATAGTTTTTTATTGCTTATTTTTACACCCTTCATTTTAAAATAATTAAATTATTAAAGTGTATTTTAATGTTTAAAATAATTGAATTGTTCGCTATTCAAGATAAATATTGAATTTTTTTCTTCATTAATTAAATGATTATTGAGAGTTAGCATGATTATTATTAAAATTTTGGAGTTTAAACAGGACAAAAATGAATGACCTTTCTACCTCTCATAGTAGGAATATAGTTTTTATATACTCTATCTTCTTCCGAATTTATTTATGATATTACACTCTATATATATATATATATAGATACACACATAATGGATAATGATCTCTTTACCTTTCAAAATAGAAATAAAGTCTATTTACAGTACACTATTTTCTCTAGACTACTGGTGGTATTACTTTGGATAGTAGTCGTTGTTGTTTGTTGTTGTTATTGTCATCTCTAATATTATACCTTCTTTAGAATTTATTTTATGAGATTATACGAAATATATAATTGATGTTGGGTAATCCAAATAATTTCTTATGTTGAATTTTATTTTAAGGAAATGAAAGCTTGCATTATTTATGGATTTGAAGATATTTAAGGAAATTGATGAATAAACTTTTTATTTTCTTATTATTCCATTTTAATACTTTTTCTATTTTAATTTATTTGTCATGCTTTGACTTGATATAAAACTGAGAAAAGTAAAGATGAATTTTGAATTTTATGACCTTAAATTAAAGATATGCGAAATATGTCAAAATATTCTCTAATATCTAATTTTATGATCTTAATCATCTCATAACAGAAAGTTGAATTTTTTTAATAAAATATTAAAATAAAAAAGTAGGAAAAATTAAAAAAAAATGAATTATATAATTCCAAAGATGCCTACTTTTCTTTTTTTTAGTCCTTTTACTTTTGCTCTTGTCATTTCACAGGCTTCAACTTAGCTTGTCCTTTACTCAATTGTAACTTTTCTTTGTATGATTTTACTTTATTCCAGCTGCAGTAAAAATCCAACAGGAAAAGAATAAGTATAAAAACAAGACCACTTTTTTTTTAAAAAAAATTTAATGATGTTAAATTGTAGAAAATGTTTTTTTATAGATATATTATCATCTGGTCGGAAGACTGATAAAACTTTCTTGATTATCATCCACACCTAAGAAAAAAAAATTCAAATCAATTATATGCAGGTAAAGTCAGTGAACCGTATATGACCGCTCTATCTTTGGAGTCTGTCCAAAAGTTGTCAATCATACGTACAAGCGTCTTGAGTATGTTCTCGAACATGTGAATTGAACAAGTTCCTCTTGCATATAATCATGTGATAGTAGACCTTTATTCTAATTGGGTGGTTTTTTGAACCGTGCATAAATGTCTTCTCGATCATAGTAGGGATGATATTAATGAATAAATATGCTTCGGATAAAAGAAAATTAGACTTTATGTGAAGATCTTATCTTAATGTATTAAAGAGGTCTTTGATTGATTCACACATTTTCGTTTAAATACTATACCTATTCACACAATAACAATGATATATAATTTTGGACGTGACTATCTACCTAATATCCCAACACCCCTACCTCATGCTCGAGGTCTAACATCTAAAGCATTAAAAAATAATATGAAAGCGCACAATCAAATAAACGATAATTGCGATAAACTTTTTTTTTTTATGATATTATGTAAAAAAATAAATTTGGTGAGAAATACACTTCAAAAAACATTTTGGAACTAATACCACATCTTTTATTGCTTAGATAAGCTAGAGAACTTAAAAAAAACCTTGACCACAACTTTTTTTTTTCTTTCAATATTTCAATTTATTAACCATGTAATTCATAATTTTTTTTTTCAAAATTAAATACTTGGAGACTCTATGTAGCCTTTAACCATGAAAATATTATTTTCCCAAGTTGAATTTTGAAAAATCATATTTCTATAAAATTTTGGAAAATTTCAAAATAGGGTTGTTTTTCAAAATTTAAGAAAATAAAAAAATTATTCTCTTTTACTTTTTTTTTTATTGTCCATTGGATATTCGGTGCCTGCATTGAAACTCGATTACTCTGAATTCATGCTACTTAGGGTCTATTCTTGAGAAGCGCTCCTAGCCAAGGATTTTTTTCATACTTAGGACTCGACGAGCTTTGGATCAATTCCTTTGACTAGTCCTTTCGAGCTTCCAACCTTTTGAACTATTGCCTTGAGACCTTTGGTTAAGGAAGGATCACAGATCACTCACAAAAATAAAAAAATCTTCATAATCAAACATAATCATAAATACTAATAAATATCATTTTTTATTTTAAAAATAAATTTTTAATAACATTTCATTATTTTTCTGGCCAAACAAGTCCTATACAATTTGACTGTCTTGCTACTTCATAAAATAGAACAAAGGAATTAATTCTCATGTTTTATATCCAAAAGTTCAAACATGGAAAATAAAAATCCTTAAAATGTTTTTTTTCCATTAATCAAAACTCATATTTAGGAAATTTTAGGAAAAACAGTAGGAAAAAAAAAAGGAGAGGTGGAGAGAGAGTGAGACTGTGTGGGCGTGTGTGTCCCCCTTCCCTTCTGTCAGTTTCTGCTTTAGCTTCTGAAATCTGGGGTCTCTTCAAATTTTTTACTTGTGAGCAAAATTATACCAACTCTTGTTGCTCAGACAACATTTTCTTGAAGTTTAATTTACTGGGGGTTTTGTTTTTTTTTATCACTAGTATGTGTTGATAACACTTGGACAGAGACACAATTAGCCCCATTTCCAGGGT
Organism: Solanum aculeatissimum; assembly: GCA_038996855.1. Taxonomy (NCBI): domain Eukaryota; kingdom Viridiplantae; phylum Streptophyta; class Magnoliopsida; order Solanales; family Solanaceae; genus Solanum; species Solanum aculeatissimum. The sequence goes on along the minus strand of JBCEWC010000053.1, from coordinate 82,407 downwards.
GATCTGTCTTTCTCCTGTCTTCACAGAAGAGTTGTTTTTGTATACATGTTCAGAGAGAGCTAAACAGCTGCTGTCTTTGCAATATTTTTTTCTAATGGCAGTATGTAAGTCTTAATTCTTCTGGAATTTTTCTTTGTGTTACTTGAAAAGCTTGTATCTTTGATTTTCCTTTGTTGTTGTTGTTCAAAGATTGGATCTTTGACACCTAATTGTTGGTTGAAGTTTGTGTTTTCTCTAGAATTGCTTGTAAGTTCCAATCTTGCTGCAAGATCTGATGTATAGCTGGTATTTTTACAAGTTTGGATTTGCTAATTTATCCTAATTGCTCCAGTTTCCTTTTTCTTTCATTGGGTTTCCGTATATATGCAAATTGTGTGTTTTAATGAGAGATTTTTGGTGGTTTCCTTATTTGTGGTGGAAAAATAGCATTTCAAGACATGGGGGTTTGGATGACAAGTTTAAAAACATGAATTTTTGTTCAAAACCTTTGAATTTAAGCTGGAAGAGTTAGGGAAATAGCTTATGCTTTGAGGGGTAAAGTAATTTTTGTGTTAGGAAATGTTATTAGCTTCGACGTGTCGATTAGCTTCCTTGAGGGGTAGTAGTTGGTTTTGTTGAATTAGTAGTCATCCCAGGTTGATAGAATTATGTGTATAGATGTTGAAGTAGTCCTAATTGATTCTGCCTGGCACATCTTGGAGCAAAACAGAATTATGTTTTTCTATGGATGTTGACAATTGCATAATGATTGCCATTTGATTCAAGCTGTTTACTTGCTTTTGACTTGGACTTTGAATCCTCCACCCCCGGTAAGGATGTTATTAATTTTTTTTGGAAATAAGTAGGTAAGGGATGTTGTTATTCACCATATTTTCTGTTTAATAGGAATATACACTCTGGCCAATCTAGTCTTTTGAAGTCCTTTCTGAACAACCATTTGTTTTCTTTTCCCATTTTTCATTTGACATCTATTTTTGCCAATGTTGTTTGGTTTCTGCAATTAATATTCATCTTTTGAACCAGGATTTGTTTGCTATCTAAGTTTCTTACAAAGTAACATATATCCTAAGCATGAAGCATGAACATATACTAGAAATGATTAATTAGGAACTTCCCTGATTTTCTATTGGAACTGTTAACCAGATCGTTAGAGCTAAAGAAGAGTCAACTTAGTTTCCTTTTCTCAACTGAGTTAAAGTTGACTTTAAGTTTCAAGGTAGTAACAGTGTTGAAGAATGACAAAAGTCCCACATTGGTGGTTAATGAGATGGGTGAACTCCTTGTAAGGCTTGGGCAATTCTCCTTCTTTGAGTTACCTTTTGGACTAAGACCTAATTTTACATGGTATCGGAGCAGGACCCATCTCACCCTATGTTGGCCTCCGAAAATTAAAATTGCTCATCTCTTTGCAATTGTAGCTGCCTGATAGTTAGATTGTGCATGTATGTTTCTAAATTAGCAAATTCATCCTTAGACTGGCTGATGAATAGATATTGCATTTCGCCCTATAAATTGAACTTTGACTTTTTAAACTAAAGGTAGATTAAAGAAAAAGACATTACTAGATGCACGCTACGGATGATAGTACACATTAGTGGTTCCCCACTCATACATATAGTGGACTTCTCTTTGTAGTTGAAAGAGACCGTTATCCTATTTCTATTCTTTGTCCCTCTCATCCTCTTTCTCCCTTTTGAAGATTCATTCTTAGTATTCTTTCTAGGAAATTTCCTTGCCGTTGATTACTGACGTTTACCCCCTTCTGTCGAGCACTTAATCTATTATTGTACATTTCAAGGTTAATAAATTAGACTAGGGGCTATTTCTCCAGGAAAGCTGCACAAGCAGATTACTCTGTATCCTCAAAGGGTTAAGTGCGGTATCACAGACCAGCTAACTTGATAAGTGAAATAAGTTGTTACCGAAAGAACAATTTTATACCTTACTGCAAAAAGGAAATAGAATTTCCCTATTGCATGATACTTATTCTCAGCAAGTTAAAAGTGCTGTTGTACAGTAAGTGCTGTGTGCTACCTTGCCTGTGATGGTGCTGATGATCTAGTGTGAGGTTGGATAGAGAACGTTGTTTGGGAGGCAAGCATATAATACCAGCTGATGATCTCATGTTCATTGAAGTTGTTCTTTTGGAGGGATGGGAGTAAAATGAAATCAAGCGAGCAATTTATAGTTTAGATACATCATGTCTTTGGTTCTCTACCTTCTTATAGAATGTATTATTAAATCTCTCATAAGCCTTATTCAGTTATAGTGCTAATCAACAACATGTGCTCCACTGGTTTTTGTTGATGATTATGCTTCTTCTCAAGTCTCACTAGGTTGTACTCAAAGTTATTTAGATCAGGAAAGAAATTTCAGGGCAGGACAATGTCAGTGTAAGGCCAAAACTTTACTCGAATAGTTTAAAATTTTGTTTCTTGGATCAGTGCTAAGGCACGTGATATAGCTTAGTACAATAAACCAATTATGGTATGTTGCTTAATGAGAACTATAACTCACTTGTGAAATCTGAAAGAAGCTAGTATTCAGAAGGTCAACTGGTATGAGTTTTATGAGATGACAAATGTTATGTTTCAGCTTGTTTTAGTGATAAATGATGTTTAATGCTTCAAATTTGGAATCAAATGATATGATCTATTGTTGCAGAGATAAAGCATATGTATTGTAAGCATGTCACCAATAGTATTACATGCTTCACATTATCTAGTGCAGTTTTTTCACATTCCATATTAAAATATTGTGATCAAACAGCCATGAGTATTGATCTTTCTGTCGTTTGACTTTCTCATTTCTCTTTCTCTGTGCTTACTTTACTTTTTATTCTGATTTTTCAAATTTTTTTTTCAAATTACTTTCTTCCGTTTTCTGGATTCTTAAAGTCCCTGAAGATTCCTTATGCTTCTTGGTTCATGCAGAGAGAAAGAGGCCGGTGGGCCTTGAGTGAACCTTAATTTCAGTAGTGAAAGGAAAATGACCTCAAAACCAAAGAAAGGATGGAAATCAGTTTCATCTCTCAATTTGAAGACCAAATCAGCAGCACACTTTTGTTTGCTACCCAAATCAAAGTCAGATCGATATGGTCCTGGTGACACACCTGTGTATCTCAATGTGTATGACTTGACTCCTATGAATGGCTATGTTTACTGGGCTGGCCTTGGTATTTTTCATTCTGGTGTGGAAGGTACAGTCTTGTTAGATTTTCCATCTTACTTCTTTTTTTGTTATTCACTGCTATTCGTGTGTCAATGTACCCATGCGATATCCATTTTTTGTTGTTGATATGTTGCTCCTATTTTTCGATATACAGTTCTTTTGGGGCTTTTGCGTTGTATGTTGCTTTTCCTAGTTCTGTTTGATCAGATATACCACAGTATGATTCATCAGCCGATGAATTAGCTTTCCATCTTGACTTGTGTTTTAGCTAATAAGCTAAAGCCTCGTGTTCAGATTCAGAAATGAAACTTGTATCTTGGATGTATCCATGTAGAATCCAACCTGTAAACGTGGTTTATTTCATTCAAGATCTGATAGATGCATTTAGTATTGGTAGTGTAGTACTATAGCCTAAGGAAATCTAATTCAAGTTTGATGTTAGTGAAACACAAGTCAAATTTGCTCTCCGTTCTTTGGTCTTAAACATATAATGTAGCGACACAGGAGTCATTACAGATTCTAGTGCCTCTCAATAAATTTCCTTGGTGGTGCTGCTATACATTTTTCCTGCAGATAGATCGCTTAGTTAATTTCTCCAAAATGCTGTTACCTGGTTACATTTTCTATAAACTCTTTTGAGTCAAGTCCAAAGAATTCGCAAAATTCTCCTAAAGTTGTATTGGCTCAAGAGATGAACTTCAAAAGGACTTAGATTCCTCTGAACAAAATCATGGACTCATTGGAAAGTGAAACTATCTTATTGTCGTTAAATAACTTAACAAGTCTAAAGGCATGTTTCTTCCTTGATCTGTATAGTCATGTCAGTTTCTTTCTAGTGTTTCATGATAGGAGATTGTCTCGGTATTGTAGTTTTGCCACAAAAGAGAAGTTTTTGATGACTTCTGAGTGAAGAATAATTGACAATGATTTTGAATTTTGGGGGATCGGAAAGTTATGGAGTGTGTATGGAGATATTAGTTTCCCCCAGTTTTGTTATTCGAAATTCGTTCATTTTAGAAGATAGTAACAAAGTCTTTTGTGCATCTATTTTTGTGACTCTTTTATTGGTTTTAATCCCCTGGAGAAACCCTTATGTGGGATCATATACAAATTTCAATAGGGGAATCCCAAAGAAGTATTAACTGTTGACTATTGTGGCTTAATAGTTTTATGAGCCAATGTGAAGCTTGAAATGGAAAACGGAGAACTATTAGTGGATCTGCTGTCTGAATTAGTTATATTTGGCACGTCTAATTTTTTTACGTTCAGTTAGTCTGACCTATACTTTACAGTTCATGGTGTAGAATATGCATTTGGAGCTCATGACTATCCAAGCAGTGGTGTCTTTGAAGTTGAACCACGACAATGCCCGGGGTTCAAGTTTAGGAAGTCAATATTCGTTGGGGTTACAAAGATGGATCCCTGTCAGGTTAGAGAGTTTATCGAACGTCAAGCTGCTAGCTATAACGGTGATACGTATCACTTGATTGTGAAGAACTGCAACCATTTCTGCAACGATATATGCTACAAGCTTACTGGGAAAAAGATTCCAAAGTGGGTAAACCGACTTGCAAAATTAGGTAATCCTCTGTCATTCCACCTTTCTTTAATTAGCAATAACTACAACTAATAGTGCCTACAAGCATCTGGCTCTAGATTTATCTATTGAGTTGGTATCAGAGAACTAAACTCATAATAGTGTTCTTCATAATGATAATCCGAGTGTGTTGATATGGAGGGAGAGTATTTTACGGAAAATAATTTTCAATTTTTCTATGTTTGGTTGGTCAAAATATTTTGGAAAACATTTTCTTCATGAAAACAAGTTTCTTACAAATGATGAAAATGACTCCCGTTGTGGCAATAAGGAAAACAAGTTCCATAAATGACATTCCACGTTGATGGTCTTCTTCCTACCCCAACACCCCACCACTGCCCCCTACCCCACCCCATCATGCCCCCTCCACCCTGTATAGAAGTTCTTACACCAGGGATAAAACTTAAACTTGAAAAGGGAAATTTCAATCTCATGTTTTTTCGAGCTTATTAAGGATTTTGTATGATGTGCATGTAGGTTCATCATTCAACTTCATGCTACCCGAGGCTCTGAAAGTTGCTGCGGTGGAACATGATCCTAATGGCCCCGAATATGTTACTGAGAGAAGGCGGCTAAGAAGTGCATTCAGCTGTCTTTCTTCAATCTCAACAAGACAAAGGCAGTTATCGACATCTTCGTTATTTCTACAATCACCCTTGAAAGGCTGCTTACCATCTTGGGAGTTAAGAAAGTCTAGCAACAGGTCTCTGAAGGAAAGGTAAAAGATAGTAGACGCTTTTCAGTTCCGATTTTCTTGGAATCTGTTGGAACAGAAATGTTATGAAGATCAATGCTTAGGAAGGGCTAGTATTTGTAACATGACATGATTTCAGTGTCTGTAATATGGTTCTTTGCCTTATTTTGAGTGCTGCATTTTGAGCAAGTTTGCCAAAAGTTAGAAGTTGAAGAAGTGAGTTATTGTATGAAGATGCTTGTGGGACTAGTTTTTGATAGTGTCTTAGCTATAGAAGAATGAACAGCTAAAGAATGTGGAATCAAAAGGCATATATGTATATAATGCTTCTGCCAATCACAAGGGAAATGTTTATGCATCACAATATGAACCTCCAAATTGATTAGTGGCCCTTGCGCGGACCGTGCGCATAGCTGGAGCTTTAGTGCACTGGGCTTATCCTTTTTCGAACAAAGTTTGAGGTGGGGGTGGGGGTGAGAGTTTGCGTTTGGTAGCTGGTTAGAATTATGCAGATATTGATTATCATATTTTTCTATTCTGCATTGGATGATACATCAATTCTCTCATAATTTATACATTTATATTAATTACGTGGATCTTTAGATTGCAAAACCATATGTTGTGTTAATTATATACAAGAATAACTTATTTTCTATTCAGGTACCAAACGTTGCATAACTTACACATATAAATTAATACATGAATAAGTTACTTCTTCTCTAGCTATCAAACGACCCATGGACTTAATTTTTTTTACATGTCTATCTCTATTCACTTCGGACCAAGTTTAGACATGTGGTTTTCAAGTTTTATATGGTTGAAGTTCATGCACATATGATTGAAATTCATATATTTCTACTTGTCATATTAAACTTGTAATGTCTAACTTAACCTAATGCTTGTTTGAACATGGTTATAGTGCAATGGTAGGACTACTCCACCTTAATCAGAGAGTCTCGAGTTCGAGCTCTGGGTATGGAGATAATCTTATTGGAAGCGTCATTCCCAAAATGGATTCTGCAGTGCGTGATTCGAATCTAATTGGAGCTCCAATGCGGGCTCCAAAACCAAATGAAAAATTAAAAAGAAAAAAATAAGATATTGTCAAAACTGATAAAGGTTAAAACCATTTTATAAAAGAAAAATAACATAACTAGGCAAACATATGATATGTATTTACATTATACAACTATAGTTTGAAAAAAATATAATTTATAGTTATAGTTTTGTTGCTATTATCTCTCACTTCTCTTCCTCTCTCTCTCTCTCCTCTTTCTTCTCTCTCTACAATTTTTTGCCAGATATACAATTACATATGTATATCAGTTGCATATATACAATTATTTTGATAGATATACATAGTCAATTCAACAAATATGCATATACAATTCGCCTCTCAGCCCTCTCTCGCTCGCCTCTCTCCTGCCTCTTCCAACTCGCTTGCTAGATATATAAATACATATGTATATTAGTTATACATATACAATTATTTGACAGATATACATATACAATTTGCCTCTCTTCTCCCTCTCTCGATCTCGCTCACCTCTCTCCTCCCCTCCAGGTCATATAGCTGAGGTTATACCATGTAATTATGTAAAATATAACTATTTGACCATATTAAACTTCAAGTCTTGACTTTTTATGAAAAATTCTCCTTTATAAATTTGGGAATAGGTTAAATAGCATGTCCAAATAAGACATTTCAAACTAAGCCTACTGGACCGGGTTGACCCATAGAAAAGGCCCAGAAGATAAAAATTGGGCATTGGCTGGTCCATGGTTTTTCAGCCCATGAAATTGTCTGAACCAGACCGGTTGAAGTTTGGGCAAGTTACGTATTCGGTCGATTACCTAAAATAATTATATTCGCTAATTAAATAGTAGTGGAATCTAATAGGCAACGATCTATATGGTTTCAAGTCAAAGCTCATTCTACGCAATGGTAGAGTTAACAACAACATATTCCGTGGAATCTCATAAGTGGGGTTTAGGAAGGGCAGAATGTACGCAGATCTTAAAAACGTATAATGATTGATCTACTAATATTATAGTGCATATTTAAAATATAAATAAATAACATCATTGATTTCTTTTAGATTAATTTCCTACGTTAGTCATTTATTAAAAATAATAAATGATAAATAAATCCAATAAGTTTAGTTTAGTTTCCATTTATATAAAATAGAATTGAAAAATAAAAGGAAAGAAAATTCAATTAAATAGATATTATTAAAAGAATATTCATTGCTTTTAAATTTCTTCTTTCAATTACATTTAATTTATCTTATTTTACATAAATATTTTTTTCATCTGAATTTCAAAGTTTAATAACAATTCATTATTTTTAAAGAGTTTCTTTGAGTTAGTACATGAAAAGAGAGTTTAAGTAGAAATAAATTGAGCAAGAGGTAAGAAAATAAAAGACAAAAAATAATTAAAAAAAGTGCTTACTATAATAAATTTAAATAAAAGTGAATTCAGAAAGGAGAAATAATGTAGAAAAAAAAAATAATGAAAAATTTCGAGTTGATGGATTTTCCTAAAACATAACTGTAGACATTGAAATTTTGTAGGACTCTACAGTCCTATTTCGGAGTTTCTTGGAGACTATTTTACCCTAAACCCTAATTCATGCATATATAAAAGGTATTATATTCTCTTGAAAAAGCATCTTGAATATCACACAAATTCTTTGGTAATCCAATAAATCTCGGGATATTCATAAATCTCGAATATCTCCAAATCCTTGGGTATTCCTAAAGAGATCAAAATCTCAGAAATCTCACAAACTCTTGGGATATTCATAAAGAGATCAAAATACACCAAACTCTTCTCGATAATGAAATAAAATTATGTTTTTTCATATTTTATTTGTGATTCCAATTTATATTCTATCACATTAAAATTTATTGTAAACAATAACATTCTAAATTTAAATAAATTATTTAAACAAATTAAATGAATTATTATTACTTATTAGGAGAGGCTTATCTTCTTTAAGATTTTGTATCACTATTTTATATAGGTAGAAAATAATGGAAGAAGCATTATTAATTATAATAATTAACAACATAATAATATCTATAAATCTATAAAAAAAATTAGGCAACTCTCAAAATTTCATCTATACCACATAAATTAGGATAAAGGAAATCATTCATACTATATAAAATTCACGTAAAATATATTATAAATCATAATAATTAGAGAAAATACAAAAAAATTCCAATGAAATTGATAGTTAAACTTACTTTAACACTTTAACTTTACAGGTAATTAACCATTTAAAGGTAAAGAACTATTCGTAAAATTTAAGTATTAAAGTAAGTTTTACTGTGAGGTTCAGAGGGGTTCTTATCTATTTCCTCTAATAATTAACCATTTAAATATAAAAAAAATTATAAAAATTTGATTAGCTCTCAAAATTTCATTTGTATCACATTAATTGAGATAAAGGGGCCTATATTATGTGAAAAATACGTAATAAATTATAATAATTAATAACTTAAAATATTTATAAAAAATTAGTTCAGTTCAAATTTCATCCGTACCACAGAAATTGAAACAAAAATAATGATATGCAACTATATTAGACACATATCTACTCCTTCCGTCCATCTTTAGCTTGATTGATTAAAAATTTAAATTGAATTAAATGTTATTTAATTGATACATTTTCTTTTGACAATTATGTCATTTAACTAATACTTTTCTCATTAAATTAGTGGGTCCTATTGAATTAATTTTTTATACTTACTACTTGACAATAACTCATTTACTTTTGTAAATCAAGAAAAAAGAAACTTACATTTAAAATAAAAACAATTTATTTTAAAGCTATATTTAGAATTATGTTACTTCAAATATAGAGTAACAATATACACTTAGTATATCAACATGCGAAACTGTTTCACTCTTAATAAGATGTCTCAGGTGGGAATGGAAAAAGTTCTGTTGGAAGCGTTATCTCTGAATGGGCCCCCCAGTGCGCAATTCGAATTTCATATTATAATATTTCAAAAGTTATATTTCACATGATTGTCATGTTTACCGAACAACCTATACGTAAGGTAAAAGTTAAAAATTAATCTTTAAAAAAATAAAATGTACATATAACTTTTTTAACGCCCTTGCTAGCACGACCTATTTTGTCATCTTGTAATTACCTCAAGTGTACTATTTTGATCAAAGTGAGTTGGCTTCTCAACTAACTGCTTTAAAGATTCATAATTGTGAAAAAATTTCAAGAAAAAAAGTGAGACTACTGAAATAAATGAAAATAGAAGGTAGGTCAGATCTTTAATAATACTTTCTCCGATCTCTTTTATGTGTCGTCTTTATTATAAATAAACAGTCCGTATATGTCATTTCACAAAATCAATACATAAATAACATTGTTTTTTCTATTTTACCTTTGAACATTAAATAAGGGCAAAATAATACAATTACTTTTTTTCTTAATGCAAGTGGAATCACAAAAGCTGACATATAAAAAGGACCAGAGGGAATATGTCTGAATATCATAATTTTAGAAATATAACAAATTTTAGGATGTGTTTGGTTTGGAGAAAAATATTTTCTTCAAACTTTTCGTATTCGATTGGTTAAAAAACTTTAAAGATATTTTTCCTAAGAAAACAAGTTTCTTAAGAATAATAAAAATGATTTTTCTAATAGAAGCAGAAAAAACAAATGACATTTTATATTAATCGTGATTTGTGTCTTCCTCACCCTCCAATACACCTCATTTTCACTCCATCCAGTAACACCCATCCCACCCTCCTATACAGTGACGGAGCCAGAATTTCGATTAAGGAGTGCCAAAATTTAAAAAAGTAAAATCGTGTAGAAGCCAAGATATGTCAATATATAATATCTATACATGAAGTACTATGTTTACCTAGCTAAAAAGTGTAATTTTCCAACGAAGGGATGTCGTATGTGGCTCTGCCACTACTCCTATAATATTTGTCTAGATTATATACAGATATTTTAATGATAATATATTTTTTTTAATTATGTACCAAACACACCCTCAAATGCTAAAAACCTTAGATGGTGAACTCTATATAACTTCAAGTAGATATCTCCAAATCAAGAAAGAAATAAACCACAAATGGAACAATACAAGCTTATGATCAACAATTTCTTGGAAAATCCTTTCCTTGTATTTTTCTTACTACTTTTATCACTAAATTTTTCTTATTTCTTTGTTCCAAAATTTCCAAAAGGAATTCCAAGAATAATTGCTCTTGCACCTACTTTTTACCTTTTGTATTTTTTCCCTTGGTGCTTCTCATTTGCCTTCCTTAGAGGCATTTTGTCTTTGTTCCTAACATGGATTACTTCTTTCAAACTCATTCTCCTTTCTTTTGACAAAGGCCCTCTTTCACTTTGCAAAAACCCTATTGATTTTACACTCATTTCCATTTTCCCTCTCAAAATTCCAAGGAACGACCATCAGAAAAAAGACGAGTCAGTTTCTGATGGTCCTTCCTCTAAAATAGAAAATTCACGTGTTTTCAGTAGCAGGTATGAGATGGAGGAAATTTTTAGACAACCATATTTGGCTACATCTTTTCAAGATTTCTGGGGTAGAAGATGGAATCGATACTCATCGAAAATGTTGAGGTTAACAATATATGATCCAACAAATGAAACCCTAAAGAATTTGAGGTTTTTGGGTAAAAATACATCAAAAACATTGGCAATTGTGGCTACATTTGTTGTCTCAGCCATAATGCATGAACTAATGTTTTACTATATTACATGTGGTTTATGTTTAAAACCAACATGTGAAGTGATGTGGTTTTTTGTGTTACAAGGAATTTGCATCTCTTGTGAAAAGGTTTTTCATGCCAAGAATTGGGAAATTATGGATTCAAGTGTTTCAATATTATTGAAACGTATTTTTATTGTTTTTTCTTTTTATTTTTTGTTGGTTTTACCTGTGGCTAGGGAAGGAAAAAATACTTGTGACATCAGCAAGTAATCGAGTGTCGCCAGTCGTCAGTCGTCTGATCAACAAAAAACTTGAAATCTCTTTTTTTCTTCTGTTGATATAACTCGCCTAGTTTGAGTGGTATTTCTTAGTGTTTGTCTAGCCTGTTTGATGTAGTGCAGTGTATTAGGGTTTGTTATGAATTTCTTCTACTTTATTTGAATTGTATCGTGATTATGATTTAATTCGAAATCTTTTTTTTAGTGTCATCTAGTATTGTTTTGTCGAATTTTTTTACTTGTTAGAAAACTCCATAAGGGGATTCAGATCAAATCCTTGACTTTAGTGAGTGAATATGAAGTAAATCGATAATTACAATAACAATAATTACGCTTCAGTTTCAAATAAATTGCGATAGAATTTGATTTGTACACTAATAAATGTTTAATTATAAAGTAGTTGTTTTGCCCCATTATTTGACTCCTAGCTAAACGTATTGAGGAAGACCCAGGTGTTGTTTGGCTCTAAATATTTTTAGGAAAAAACTTGGGGAAGTGAGGGTTTGGGTATAAAACTTGGCAAGTATATTTAGTAACATCTCAAATTTTTAAATAGGAAAAAAATTAGTATTTGAGAACTTGAGATAATATTTTGAAAGTTTTAAATATTTAAAAATTATACCGACAGACTTACGAATACTCGCACCACTAAAATAAAGAGGTGGCTTGATTCCTTGGTTGCTTGTTTCGGAGGACGGGGATGAATAGCTTGACAACAAATTTCACTACCACTTGTATCCACCCTTTAGTTATTTTAATTAATATTTATCTATCTCATCCGAAAAAGTTTAGATTATAATTTAAGTGATAAAATTGAGAAAAAAGAACAATTTGTAATTCTAATTGAATCATCGACAAGTTTGAGTATGCAACTAATGTATTGATCTTATCTATCAATTATGTTATAAGGTTATATTTTTTAGCGAAATCTGTTTATTATAGAATAATAACAACATATCCAGTGGAGTCGAGGGAGGATAAAATGTACGCAGACCTTACCACTACCTCGTAGAGATAGAGAGGTTGTTTACAAAAAAAGGAGGAACGCAACACGAAGACTTCCTAGTATACTCTCGCCTAAGCACGCTTAACTTCGAAGTTCTAATGGGATCCGATGCGTTAGTGCTGGTATGATCGCATCCTTGAATGATAATAAAAATCGAGTTAATAGTTCATATTTTTTGTGAAGAAGATCAATCTAGTCTACAACAACGAAGAAAATGATTCTCGACCACATAAATAAAGCATATAAAGCTTGTCAAAATACCTGTATATATTTTTAAGGGACCTTTTCAGACAAGGGGAAAAAGGAAAAGAAAGTTGTACATAAGGTAAACAGCAAGAGAGAAACTCCAATCCATCCTAAGAAGCAATTTATGCAAAGATCTACATTTGTGCAATATCTCACCAGACGAAGCTTGTACAATCCACTGAAACAGCTAACTAACTCGGAGAATCTCAATCATACGCGAGCCCTGCCACTTCCAAGCGTGAGTTCCAGATCATCGAATCCTACATCGTGAATCTTTTCACCTTGCCATGCCTTGACTGATACATTTCCAAAGTTGAAGTCTATGTTCTTACCCTTGTCCGTGATCATATCATTAGGACGTAGTGGCTGAGGCACAGGTTTTACAAGATTAAATGTTGGAGAAGGTGGAACGTTGGTAGTATACTTTTGAAAGTTGATCCACTGGCCTGAATCAATGGTAGATGAGTCAGATTCATCACACTCGGGTATAGTGGGAGGAGTAAAACGCTGAGTCCGAGATGGGCTTGCTGGGGCTGAAGCAGCAAAGAAAGGGATATCTAAAGCAAACATTGATTCTTTGGCCAGAGTCTCTAAATTGAATGTTTGCTTAGGATGCCTAGTTGGTGATGAAAGAGGTGGCGTTACAGGGGCACTGTTTGATATTCGTAATGCAGGGAGGGAGGGGGGAATGACATTCTGGAGAAAAGAGTATGGGTGTGATGAAATGTTAGCATCAGCACGGGATGGACTGGGGAAAGAAGAGGAAGTTGGACTCGGCTGATAAGATGGAATTGGGCTAGCAAAGTATGATGATGGGGGACTTGGATGTCGTGAAGAACTTGGCGTGATGTTTGCTGAAGTGCCTCCAATCTCCATCGGGGTTGGCTTGCATCCCTGAATCACACAATAGTAGAACGAAAGTCAGTATCAAATTCTCAGCACCTAACAAGGTTAGGAGATTATAATAACCTAAAACAGATGCCAAGTTATTAATATCGAGCCACACACGATAGATTACAAATATATGAGTTTCAGAGAGCAAATTTGCAGGATAGCACGGCAAGATAGGAAATAACTCCAATGCTCAACCCATCGCGGAGATCCTAATAACCTAGCAGCAAATGTCTTCACCTCAAACATAGCTCATTGTTTAAGTTCTAAACCCTGAAACCATACAATTAATATCGATAACTCAGAACTCATGAAATTTGAGTTTCAAAGAGAAGAGTCCCAGGAGAGCTGATAGCATGGCAATTGAGCTAATAAAATTAACCTCAATACAAGTTGGAATCTGGATAAGCATTCACAACAGAAAAGAAACACCTAAAGCCTATGTTGCTCGGATTCTCCAATGTGCGGATCCTCCAAAAATGCACTAATCTTGAAGGATCCAACAAGCACCCCCATTAGTAATTTTGAAGAGTCCGAGCAACATAGCCTAAGGCGAAACTCGAAAGCATCCAATTCCACCTCCAGAAGCTCCAGATAAAAGAACCCTTTTTCCACTACCAAATTAACAACAATTGAACCTGGAAAAGTTAAAGCATTTCCCCCTAAAACCCCTCACATTTTCTGACAAATGTATACACAGATCATTCTAGTTTCTCAAAATAACCAACACACAAAGAACAATTAAACAGATCAAAACAAGGAATTCAGCAAACCCAGAAGCTTAGCAGCTCCATATATGCTAAAATCCATCAAAATGGGAGCACCGAAAAAACAATCTAGATCCAAAAAAGAACAAAACCCATTAGCCAAAACTTTAGATCTAAGCAAATCCAAGTAAAAATCCATTAATGGGTTCACCCAAAACATAAATTAATCTACCTTGCGATAAGTGGTACCATCAGGTTCAACGGTCCAACCAGCTTCAGCACAAAGAGCTTTCAGAACTTCATTGTTATCACAGTGTTTAGGAAGATTATAGTTTCCTTGAGCTCTTAAACCAGTATAAATCTTGGCAGCTATAGCTCTCCTCCTCCTCTCTCTCCTTCTATTATTCTCTCTTTCTCTCCATGATGGTTTCCTTCTTCCACCACTACCACCACCAGTCTCCTGTAGACCAACTCCAGCGACTCCACCTCCACTTCCTCCAGCGCCGGCAGATGAAGACGCTGGTGATTCTCCAGCTTCCCACATCATGATTTTGCTGTTGGTGTGGTTCTCTCTCACACACGCTCGCGCTTTTTCGCTTTCTCTTTTTTCTATCTGTCTCTGTGTGTATATATGAGAAGAAGAGAAAATGGGGTGGACCCAGGTGGGTATGAGGTGGCGTGAGTCGGTGAGGGGGTGGGGTTGTAGACAATAGACACACGTCTGAGACGATACTCACGAGGAAGACGTTCAACAAAGCATAGAAGAATCTTTGACGTTTCTCTCTATGGGTATTGGTGTTGTCTTGTGCGTGTGTGTGTGATAGTTGTATTGTGTACATATAGGTATACTATATGGGGGGTGTGGGTGTATATCGTTTGTAATTAACTAGTGTGTGTATATATAGTTTGTATATAATTATAGTTACGCATGTATTAATAATCAAAATGTAAATTTTACGAAGATTTTTCGTTGATCGAGTGGCTGGTGATTCACTGACCAAAGAGCGAGCAACCATCAGGTTTAATGATATGGTGGTATCTGTAGATGTAGTGGCTGGTGAATCGTTTCTTCTTCTTCCTTGAAGATTCAGACAAAATCGAGTTTGGATGGAACTGAACTAGATTGGGCGAACGAATACAAAGATCAAATAATTTATTGTTGAGAAAGTAAAAGGGGGTTATTCAGTAGCCATAGCAGGTCTCATGACCTTTCTTCCATTTCGTCACAAATGGAAAAAGATATCGAATGATCGATTCACCAGTGAGAATGTTAACCCTAAAAAGAGAAATATTATAGTGTTCTGACAAAGGCATTATCCTCGAAAATCTACTTCGACTAACTATCTCATATAGTGAAACCCACCACAGTCGACCTAATAAAAGGCTTTCTCAAGCAATTGCTCGACAGGTTTTCGATCTGGTCTTTGAAGGAATCAAAAAAAAGAAAAGACTGGTAGAGCTCTTCTTTGTCGGTGACATTCATTATTTATGAAGAAATCTATGTACATGCATGAATTAATTATGCATGGTTTAGATATTCTTGTATTACATATTCTATCTTTTATTATGCATAAACTAAATAATCTATAAACTCTTTTATAACTTATACATGTATAGTTATGCGAGTTTCTAAATTGCAGATCAGATACTGCATTACTTTTATACTAGAATAATTTATCTCCTAACTAATTACCAAACGTATCAGTTATACAAGATTCAATAATACCTACATAACTCATCTCCACATCAATTACCAAACAACCCTAAAGAGTCATATCTTCTTAAGTTTTACATTGTATGGTAGCTAGTTAAGTTATAAGCTATTCTTGTATAAAATTAAAAGATGGAAGAACTAATATATGCCTAACTAATTAGTCTAATACATGTATTGTTAATATATTTGCCTTATTCTTAACCAGCTATCAAATAACCTCAAAGGGTCATGTGATTGTTGGTTAGGAAGTGAATTATTCATGTTTTGAACGCAGTATAACTAGTATCCTGTTAGTAGCATTTTAGTTGTTATGTATAAAGTTTAGTACACCAAGTGATTTGTTTGATTATCAATTTATAATTTCACTACATATATAAGTTATGATTAAAATCTACGTATTAATTTATATACGATAGAAAGTGAAAAAACTAAAATAACTCAACAATAATATACTCAGTGTAGTTATAGTACCCTAAAAGTTAAAAAGTTGAAACAAAGAAAAGAAGTGTAGAAAACTCTGAAGCACTGATTCAACAAGCCCAATGTACAAACTGTAGAAGGTTATACAATTCGTAGAAATCATCATGGAAAGGGACCTCAGAGCCTTAGAATTTTTTTTGGAATTTTAGAAATTTGATGAGATACCACGGGTCGTAGAATTGGCTCATGGAAGAGGCCCTAAGATTTGAAAAAAATACAAGCCTCAAAAGTTTAAGTACGAACATCCAGGACAGATCGTGGTTTATTCTACAGACCGTAGAAGAGGTTCATAGAATACCATCAATGCTTAGAATATTTTGAATTTAAGGACAATTCTATAGAAGGTTTATACGATTCATGGAAGGAACCACGAGGCATAGACCATGCTCATAGAAAGGACCCTGAATTTGAAAGATTTTTAAGGCCTCAGTATTTTTTTTATGGACCAACAGGACGATTTGTAGATGGTTGTATGACTCATAAAACTTTGCTCGTAGAAAAACTTCAGATATACCAAGATGGAGGAAGATTTTTGTGAAAGGGGTTCTACGGACCGTAAAATGGAGCATGGACCGTAGACCGCAGTAGTAGGTCTCTCCGACAGTTTTTAAGTGAAGGGTATTTTGAACATTTTCTACTTTCATAACTCTTAAATTATGTCGTTTAGGACCTATAAACTACCCAATAATCATTTTTAGCCTTATAGATTCATTCATTCCCTCTTATTCACACGAATTCCCATACTCTCAAGTCTTCTTCTTCTTCTCCAAGGATCCTCTAAAGGTGAATCAGGGTTCTTCAAGCTTCAAGATTTTTTTTTTCAATTTCAAGGCTAGAGTTCAATTAAGGTATATGGATATTCATTCATAGATTCATTTCATCCATTAAACTCAAAGAATTCTCACCTCTTTTCAAATAACTTTCAATGTAGAAATTTAAGATTTTGATGATCTAGCATTGAATTTTACAAATTAAAAATTTATGTATTATTGGCAATTGAATATATATGAATTGACATTGACTACATGATTTTAAAGTTCTTCATGCAAATTCTTCTCAATATTATATAGGGTTCATGAAAATTCTTAATGGATTCTCTCATATATATAGTTTCAATTGATATTGTTCTTCATGATTATGCATGATTTCATCCAAATTATATGATTTAAAGTTGATTATTTATGAACCATACAACTTGCCCTAATTTTCATTCTTGATCATAAATTAACCATGCAAGCTTGCGAAAAAGATAAATTAAGTTTTAATGTTACTCCTTAAAGAGATATGAATGATTGTGAAATAGATTTGTAATGATGAAAGGACAATGTTCACATTAATGAATCAATGATGAAATGAGTTACTCTATAATTATGATTTTTATTAATCGAATTGGTGGTTAATTATTGCATTTCCACATGATAAGAACTAATGATTGTGACTTATATTCTATTGGAATTTGACATAGTACCGAGTGAACTTTGAGGTGAAGGCTTGGTGAGGGAGTCTCTAATAGCAATATCTAGTCCCATAACTACGTGTCACCTATTTTTGTCTTAATTGACCTAGCTATTGGATCCATATATAGCGTACATTATGACTCGTTTACGAGATAGAGTCTACCTTGGAAAGTAGTCTCCCCTTTCTGATCTCCGGTGTAAGGCTAACATCAAAATTTCATGTTATAGCTCGCATGGTGTTATTGTCGGTTAAGGTTAATATCCCACATATGATTATGATCTCTTATGAGTTATGCTCTTTAAAGGTTTTCAATTTTCATTATGACTCATTCTATGCACTACCATACTCATGTTTTAATTATGCATCAAATAGATCATTTCTTATCATGTTCTTTATTTTGGTCAATTGCATACAGGGGCGGCTCAACGTAATTGGAGGCCTAAAGTAAAATTTTAGTTAGAGGCCTGAAATCTAAACAAATTTTATATGTATTTATTTATTTTTCTAACTATTTAGATGCTTATTATTACTTACTTAATACCTTTTTTATAACTAATTTCTTCGAATACCTTTGTCTTAATTATTAGTTTTAGGTAAGATCTTCTCAATTTTACGTTGAAAAACATCTTTTTTTCTGAGTTTTTATATGAATTGCTAACATAATTTTATAAGTAATATGTTGAAAAACTTTAAATAAAGATAAAAAGTATAACCATAGAATCTATTTCAAGAAGTTGATTACTTGGTAGACCCTTCTCTAATGTGTTTGTTGTAATGTCTGAAAACCAATATACCCAGTGAAATGCTTGAAAACTTAAGAAGAAACTAAAAAAATTAAATTATAATTCACTTTATTCAATACTTTTTGACTATTGATTAATATCTTTGACAGCGTATCACTATAAATTATTAAAGATTTGAAGAAAGAGAATGCAAAGGGAGTTTTGAAAAAGATAAATAATGTAAATGTTAGCAAAGAAAATGTAAGAAGATTAAACAATATTTTCTTGATTTTTTCTATTTAAATGGGGTCAAGAAAAATAAAATAAAATATATTTTTTTTACTTTTTATCATTAATAATTAAATTTTTTTAATAAAAAAAAATTAACACATAATTTGTTATTGATAAAAATTTGAGGCCCCCCAAAATTGGGGGCCTAAGGCATATGCCTTAAAATTTACGAGGAAGAGCCGCCCCTGATTGCATATCATGGCTTATAGCATGTTGCATTTTCACATACTCGATAAATTCAAACATACTGACCGCCTACTTCTTTTTCTATATTATTTTATAAAATAGGTGCAAAAGTTCCTTCTCCTACACATGGCTAGATACTATATCTTTGGACCTAGAGTTGGTATGTCCTTATGCTCCGAGGAGGTGCTCAAATTTACTTTTAGGTTTTCTTGATTGCGATTCATGTTCAAACATCGAGTTAACAAAGACTTGTCCAAGTAACTCATCTACGTTTTAGAGACTTTTCAGACATATGATGTAACTTTGGAGTATATGTTATCTTTCACAATATTTTTATTCTATGTTTAGATTGTTAGACAGTCTTAATGTTACTTCCACATTCTTATATTTTTATACTTACCTTATGATTGCAATGGGTGCTATTCGTAATAGTAATCCTACAAAATAGAATCTGAAGAGGATAAAATGTACCATCTAACCTCTACCTGCGTCGATAGACCCTGATCTCAAGATTTTTTAGAAAAAGTACTACTAGTCTACTACAACTACTATTAATGAAAAGATATCTCATTGTACGATATATTCTACATTCATGAAGAACACAAGAAATGATCACACTTGAAAAGGTGTGATGTCGACAATATACTCTTCATCGATGATTGATTTTAACTTTAAGTCATAATGGAGCAATTTTACAATTACTCTAAAATTTTCTTTCATTACTAGTATGTTTAATACAATCAAAAACCTAATAAGATGTTTACAAGGTCCTAATAAGATTCTAGAGTCTATTATGAAAATATCTTTATAAATAATAATTTATTAACAAAAATTCGTATGGGATGAAAATTTCATGTATGTTCCAAAAAAAAGAAGAAGCTCCACTAAGCATATAGAAGAAGTTCAATGGGTAACTTCCTTTTGTGTATTGCTACCATAAAAAGAGTTTCTTTTATCAAAGTGTGATGACTTTTTAAAAAAAATATATTTATATTATAATTAAATTATCAATTTACATATTTTAAATAATATGTGAATCTTATGACTTTTTTGAATTTATTTGTTTAATAGTATTTATTTTTTTCAATAATTATCTAATACATGTAATATGTGTTTATTATATGTTATATCAAATATTTGACGATACATTCTGTGTCCTGCTAAAAATATAATCTATATGATCATTTGTAATTTAATTTTAAATCAAATAATAATAATAATAATAATAATAATAATAATAATAAAATACAATAAGATTATAGTAATTGTTCAAAACCATAGCACATGTTGTGAGATTATGGCCTAGTGGGTGGGGAACAATTCTTCTTTTTTGTCTTTCTGCTGCAAAATGATTTGTTAGTAAAGAGTTGTCTCTTTAATTATTTATCCAGTCAACTAGCCAATAGAAATCCGCCACGTATGCAATAATTAATTATTTGATAATGTTTTAAAATGTATGGATGTCAATACACTAACTATTAAAATAATTTAGATAAATTATCATTAACTTTAAATAAGCGAGAACGATAATAGTAACATATTCAATGCAATCTCGTAAGTAAGATCTGAAAAGGTAATGGAACAATTATTGCGCACAGGGTTTTTCTAGTGCGATTTACATCCCTGTGTGATTTGCAGGTTGTTGCATAAGAGGAGTTTATCCAGTGCGCACCAAGTGCTCACCACAGAGAGCTCACCCGAAGGGCAGAGGTTGTAGTGGCTGCGGGTTTTCCTGGGTTTCCAAAAAAACAATACGATAAACGAAGCGCAAAGAACATAACTTCATCCAAGCAGAGGTCTCTACACCTTTAGTTGTTGCAAAGTTTACACTCGTATCTAACAGAAAACTTTCTGCAGGTTTTAAGTTTACATATATCTAATCACATTTTGCACCCAATCTTTTCCACAATGACCACATGTAAAAATGGTTCTTTCTTGTCCAAACTTTACAGACTTTGAGAGCCTTCAACTTCTGGCGTTGGCATCATTAACTCATCGATTATGCATTCGAGATGGATGCTAAATGCAACGAGGGAAGAACGTTTGCCCTACATATCCTCCAGACATTGCCCTTCTGACATTGGACTCAAACTTCTTTGGGTCATCACTCAACACAGCAGCCGCGTCATGATTGAGGGGATCCTCGTGATTAGGCTCCTGCAGAATCAGAAGTTTTAAACTACACCAACTACTTAAAGTAGCGTAAAATACATCAAACTAAAAGAAGCAAGTACCGTGAACAGATGATATAAGCCATAGATTATTGTGTTGATGTTGAGCACAGGTTTCCAGTCTTCTCGAAGAATGTTGAGACACACATTTCCTTCCAAGTCAATATTCGGATGGTAAACCTACAAAATCCGAGTTACCAGAGCTAATGATAAACCATTGGAGTCTAAATTCATTTTCAAGAAATTAAAAGAGAGTCGAAAAGGAAAAGCTATAAACCATTAACCACCTTTGTCTTGCACTTGACCTTTGGAGCCTCATGAGGATAGATAGGAGAAATATGGAAAGAAAAGACAAAAGTTCCATCCCTGAATACGAACAAATAACACAATGTAGGTTATCAGCAGCGAGGAAAGCTAACTGGAAGTGCACCATATTTCCATACAAATACGAAAGTAGAAAGGCATATCCAAGTCGAAGTAAGCTTTTTCAGGAATTTACTACATTAAACGAGAGAACAGTTCAGCAAGACTACTTACATATAGTATCCTTCATCAGGTCGAATGGTGACTTCAAAGTTCATGAGGTCATCTTTTCCATTAGGGAATGATATGCTACATGTTTTAGGTAGATTTAGCTCACTGATATCTACAGGGAGCAAGATAAATGTTATGGCCATCTCACAATATCATTAGTGTGGACAAAGAATAGAAGACAAAGAAACAGTCGGAGAAAAAAAGCACTCAGAAGAAAAAGATATAATTGAATTCTTTTTTTAGAATCTTCTTAATAAGGAGAATCATTATATGATGACTCCGAGAATGGGCAATGAAGGAAGGAACTGATACAATCATTCATGAACTTCCGTAAAAAAGTTTACCAATCAAAAGAATAAAAAACAAAGAACTTCCATTGGGAAGTGTTTTGCAATAATCAACAACGATCTTCACTTTTCATTCTCTCTAATATGTGAGAGTCATATGCAGTTAGCTGAACATACACAGATGTTCAAGCAACATCAATCTTCAACAGCAGGTTGTCAAAATTAACACAACTATCGCATTTATATGAGTAAAAGGAGTCAACTTAGAAACGACAATGAATGACATCAAATCTCCACAGCAATATATGGGAAATTTGAGGAAACCCGTGAATGATGAGACAAATTGAGGGGCACTCTAACTTTCACTGCCTGGCCTCCATTTACACTAACCCTTCTCCAAGGGTTCAGCCTCATACTTCTTACCTTCAGTGTCACAAAGAACCACCTTAAGAGGGTTCCACTTTCTACACATGTCGGATGCTAGAAATACATAGCATGGACCTGTTAAGCATGTAGCAGGTGGATGCACCGTTGTGAAATACTGAGATCAACCACCCCCACCCCCTCCAGTAAAGTACTATCCTTCTTTTACTTTTTTTTATCAGGAAGTATTACATTCTCTCTTGATTTACCATTTTTTCAGCCAACCATAGTGTTATCAAAAATGAAAAGCACAAAATTCTCTAAGGTCTGTTAGGGCTTTAAATGCAAATAAAGTGTGAACTTTAATGAAAAAACGGCGCAATGGAGAAAAAGTACAAATATATATGTTGTTTGAATTTAAAGGTAACTACAAATATGTATGTTAAATTCAAGACTAATAATAATAAGCAACAAATATAGGGTACAAAGAAACTGAAAAAAAAGAAGAATATCATAAAGTAAATATCAATTGTTTAGTATCGACTCTTCAGCGACGCTTCTGGGAAAGAAAAAGAATATCTTAGAGCTTTGATGATAACATTGAGGCACACATTAAGTGAGGTGAAGCGCTCAACATATTTTGCACCTCAATTCAGGGCCTAAGTGTGCCTTTGACAACACTGGCCTACTGAGATAACGTATGACCTTTCTCAGGATCATATAACATTTGGAAGATTCTACATTTACTACCCACTGCCACATACTCCTATGGTATCAAAGAGGAGAAACTGGTTCATGTTATGGACCACAACTTCTCATGTCTCAAATTATAATCAGAGTACATTATTTCATCTGAAACTTTACATGGAAGATCTATAAGGAAGGTAAACAAACAACTGAATTGAAACCCTAGCTAATCAAATCTAAATTGACCAATTTGGCATGCAGAAAGAAACAAGAAAAATACCTTGCATGAAACAAAATGGTTAAAGTACTTATTGATTTAAAAGCTTTTACAACAAAATTGGAAAAGAGAATACCTTTATGAAGACGCAGCTCTCCTGCACTTTGTTTCTTAACCTGTGGCTTTCCACTTGCATTTTCAGCAAGCTCTCTCTGTTTCTCCTTTATTTTAATTAACCTAATCATTGTCCTTACAAAAGCAAAATGGATCACATTAAACCATAATAAGAATTACAAAATAAAATACATGAAAAATGAGTCTTCTCCATCTTTACATCTATAAGTACAAATAACAACACGTATGTACTAATATATATATATATATATATATATATATATATATATGCAGTTGTCAACCAAACCTCCGCCCCCAAAGCATTTGGGTTCAAAAATATCAATCATCAGTATCGTTACATGTTATTCAAGTCCATTTCATATTGAATAATAAGGCAAAAATTAGTTATCTTGAACTAAAAGTTCTTCAAATCTTGCATTTATTCTTATAGATATATAGAAACTCTAATCAAGATAAAAGGATTCCACACACACACTAATATTACAGATTTAAATGCAACTACAAATAAGACTTCATCTCAGCTAGTTGGTATCACTTGAATGAATCTTTTACTTCTAACGTATTCTGTTGCGCTTGTTAGATCTGCATTTAGAGATTGTAAGTCTTCTGAATCAACTACCCTCCGATGCAATATGAATAAAGAATATAAATCGTTTCTTTTTATAACTAGCCAAAGTTTCAGGGAAATGTTCCAATAACTCTTATGAGCTTTAAAGCAGAAAAAGAGAACTACAACTTCTGTATTTTTTATTTCACTACTATTTAAGCTTTAGAATTGTTATCCTGTCTTTATGGGTATTGGTACTCTTCCAGAAAATATTTGATCATGAAACCAATGGAAAAAAGCTTGAGACGTGTCAAAGACATTTTAGTTAAGGATTTCACCCAATGTAGATGCATCCCCAGGATTCAACAAGCTTTTCTAGTATAAAACTAGGAGTACAAAAACTAACAAAGATTTATTTAAAAGAAAACTTAGCAGGCTAATACTCAGGAAATGGAGAAGAAGAGATTTTGTTTCTTAGTATTGACTCTTGATTTTCTTACTTACCAAAGTGGAAACACAAAGAATATATAGGAGTAAAGAAGGGAAGAGATGCTAACATCAGACAACAAAATATAATGGACAATGGCTCACTTTTGAAAAGCATAACCGTTTGAATATTGTAAATGCTATTCAGTTCAATCGAAGGCCATTCAGGGAATTTAATAGATAAAATATGAGAGAGGATTAACTAGAAATATTATCTCATAATAAAGTCATGCAATGGACAAAATCAATTTGCATAATAAAAATTCAAATTGTCTGTTATGAGAAGAATCGAATCTAGGATATCTAGAACATGGGTGCACTAGTTTTTTTTTTTAAAAAAAATTGTATTAGGTAGGAACTGATCCCTTGTCCTCTATGTACATAACTCAACATTCAATTCCATTTAGCCTTCTTATCCTTAGAAAATACATACACAGAAAATACCTAGTTCTATGGAACGACCACAGGTTCACTTGCCCCATTTTTAGGGTATAAATTCGCTTCTGGCTATGGACATTAAGAGTATATCAATAATGGACATTCCCGTTTGAGATAACACTATTTTTTCCAACAGCAGGTACTACTGCTGAACCTATTCTCGGCCAGAATTAAACATAATGACAGAGATCCGCGTAGAACGACCCTGCACCCAACTCTAGCCTGGGACAATTCCGCAAATCAAAAGTAAAATTCAGCATCAATCAAGCTTGCCTTTTCTGTTTTATTATATTTCAGCATCATTTTGGAAAGACACAAGAAAGTACTTGAGTTTTAACAAAACTAGAGCAATTAAACTAAGATACAACAATTGTAGCTTCAAACACTTATTCAGGCTCAAAAAATAAGATCACAAAAATAATGTCGCAATTGGAGCTTCCCACAGGTGTGACATTCTTTTGGAAAGACACAAGAAAATACTTGAGCTTCAACAAAACTAAAGCAATTAATACCACATCCGTGGCACGATCATCCAAAAATCCACTGCTTTTCAGAATCCAACACACCATTTTTGAAGAATCTGAACAACATAACAATGCAGGCACCAACATCCAAAAATCGACTGCTTTTTCAGAATCCAACACCTTTTTTTGAGAGAGAGAGATTCTCTAAACTAACACTTCTTCCACTGCCAAGACTTAAAAAGTTAACAACAACAACAACTTAAACTAAAATGGATAAACTAAAAGCAAATAAGAGAGACCATCAACTAAGATCAAACACGCCGCCAACAATCCTAATTTCTGGACAAAAAATTTGAAAAAATCACAAATTTATCAAAAGGGGTTCAGATTAAAGACCAACCAATGATAATTCAATCGATTTCACGATCTGGGTAAGAATAAAACTGGAAAACAAAAATGAAAAAAACACATAAAAGATCCCTTATATCGCTGAATCTGAAAAAAAGAGGTATAAAACTACAAACAAACAGCTCAAGAAAATAGCAAAATTTTGTGAACCTGCTGCTGCTGAGATGAGAATCTGCAAAAAGATTGAAGAAGGATGATGGGGTCTCTCTACTTATATGGAAGAAACAGTGGAAGAGAATATGAGAAAGTAAGGACACTGAAAGCAAGGCTTTTTTAGTTTTGCTTTATAGTAAGAAAGGTATCCTCTTTTGGATGCACTCTCTATTGACTATCTCACTTGTTTTTTATTTATATTCAAAGCTTCGTCTCCCTTGAGGTTCGAAGATATTTGAATTTGTGTTGAAAAGTTTAAAATATTTTTAATTAAGATATTTTCATATTCAGAACTTGAATACGAGATCATTTCTTTAGAAATTTGACTAAATTTGAACTCATATCGAAAAATTTAAAATATTTTGTAACAAAGATATTTTTGACTCATTACTTGAATACGAAATTATTTCTCTCGATGTCTGATTAAACCTAAAATGCTTCTTAATAAAGATATGTTATACTTAGAACTTGAATACGAGATCTTGTTTGTGAGAAATGCAATTAAATTTGTATTCACCTCATAAAAAATTAAAAATATTTCTTAACAAATATATTTCGTATTTTGAGTTTGACATCATTTATATCGAGGATTGATTAAATTTAAGTTTTCATGGAAATTTTTTGAATGTTTCTTAGTGAAAAAGATTTCATACTCAAAGTTCGAAACAACGATATTTGATGCTTACTTTCTCTTTCTCTTATTGCTGAAGTAATTATTTTATTCTTTTTCTTTTCTTCCTTATTTTGATTTTACTAAAGTAAATTAGGATTATTACAAAATGATCGTAAATAATTATATAATTTAACATAAATTATGATCAATTTAGAATTGAAATGTACTCGATTGTTTTCATAAAGAGGAAGATGGATTGATTGGAATTATTGTAATATATTTGAGCAATAATAATTAAGCTAAGTTAAATCGAGTAAGTCTATATGAGTCTTACTATGGTCAACAATAATTGAGTAAATTTAAGTTGTGTTTTATTTTCTATTGTTTAGTTAAAATATTTAGGTGAATGAATTTGAACTCACATCGAAAAATTTAAAACATTTCTTTAAAAAAGATATTTCTTAATTAGCACTCGAATATGAAATCATAAAGATATTTTAATTAAATTTCACGTTGAAAAATCTAAAACATTTTTTAACAAAGATATTTCTTACTCAGCGCTGATTAAATCTAAAATGCTTCTTAATAAAGATATTTCATATTTAGAACTTGAATACAAGATTTTTTTTTTTTTAAATTCAACAAAATTTGAATTCACGTCGAAAAATTTAAAAACGTTCCTTAACAAAGATATTTCATACTCAACGTTTAAAATCATTTCTCTTGAGATCCGTCTAAATTTGAATTTATGTTGAAATTTTTATTTCATACTCAAAACGAGAGATATCTCTTGCTTGCTTTCTCTTTCTCTTATTGCTTAATTGTTTTATTCTTTTTTTTCGCTCGTTTTTTATTTTTCTAAGGTAAATAGGGGTATTGCAAAATGGTTGTAAATAAATATATAGTTTAAAAATTAAACATAAATCATGACCAATTTAGAATCGAAATGTAATTGATTCTTTTCATAAAGAGGGTGATGGATTGATTGGAATTATTGTTAAAAAAAAAAAAAGTAAGTCTATATGAGTCTTACTATGATCAAACATGGTTGAAAGTATTCAAATATTTTCAGATATCTCTTCTATATCTCATGACACATTCACTCGTTTTCGGATCGTATTGACAATTCTTAGCATCAGAGAATATCTTTACATTCCCAACGTATTGGATTGGGAATCTATGGGCATATGAAGAAATTTCCCAAAACTACCCAAAGCCACAAAATCAATATTTGTCCTCCGATTATTAGTCTACAATCCTGCATCTGTAAATAACAAAATATCATCTTGCATTTTGTTAGTTTAAGCATAGGATGATCACTAGTTAAGAAACAAAAAAGATAGTCTTTTAGGTAATGGATCTTTAAATTCTTTATATTCAAGGACAGATCTAGAAACGATATCTCTTGGTTCTAACTTCTAACCTTTCCTGATTAAATTCGTAACTTCTTAACCACAAGCATCAGCTCTTGCGTTGCACCAAGATTCCCCTTCTGAGTCATTTTCAGTCAAGAATGGGAGTATTATTTTAAAATTGAAGGCAATCTATATGAAGATTTTTGGTTACTTCATACTGGACTATCAAACAAATCACTCATCAATAAATCTTTTTATTTTTGTTTTTATATATATAGCTTATAGGTTGATTTAGAGTCACCGACAGTGAGTTAAACATAATTAACTTCTTATTTTGACCTAGTCTCAAAAGGACTAAATCTTCGTAGATCGTAGCAGTAAGGTTACTCTGACACTTACAATACCCTATCACATGTGTCCCTTCAAATGGGAACACCAAAAAATTCGACAATTCATAACCTATGGACATGGGGTTGAGTCATGAATTATTGTCACATATATGCATTGATTTTTTTAATAATCCCACTTGACTTGGTAGTCTTATGATAGGATAACACATTCCTCTACAAGGTAAACAAATGTTTTTAATCAAATTAAGTCTGAATGAGACATAATATTTACAATATTTAATAATGTTTTAACGCGTTTATACTTGTACATAATCCAGCAGAATATATTCACAAGACCAATTCCTCCATGTTCATCTACTTAATCAAGAAAACAACAGCAGCTATGAATTGGCTTCTGAATATTCTTTGCATACTAAATTTTCTAATTTCATTCACTAAAGCTCAACAAGAATATTCAGGTAATTCAGTATTGAATTGCAACAACGAATACGAAACGAATTACTCTTGCAATGGCAGAAATTCCACTTGTAAGGCATTTCTCATATTTAGGGCTAGGAATCCTTACCTCTCTGTACCTGGAATTGCTGCTCTCATGTCTTCAAACATGTCTGAGATTGCACGTATCAACAATGTCACGAGGCTTACTGTTTTCGCGCCAGAAAAGGAGGTTATAATTCCAGTGGACTGCTCTTGTCCAGGTTCGTATTATCAAGCCAAAACCATGTACTATATCCCAACTCCTGCTGAAACATACTTTATGATAGCAAATAATACTTACCAAGGATTATCAACCTGTAATGCACTAATGCGTCGAAATAAATATGATGAGTTCAGTTTGAGACCTGGTCTTGAATTGCAAGTTCCTCTTAGGTGTGCCTGTCCAACAGCAAAACAAGCTGCAAAAGGCACAAAGTATTTGATGACTTATTCAATTGACGTTGGCGATGACATCCTTAAAGTTGGCGAAAGATTTAATGTAAGTGCAAGGAACATAGTCGAAGCAAATGGATTCTTGGATGAAAAATCTACTATATATCCTTTTACAACCATTCTAATTCCCCTGCCTTCTGAACCATCAAACTTAGATACTGGAAATGAGAATTATACAAAAACAATTAGGTCCTTTTCACCTCCACCTGCAGCTAATGCTTCAAAGGGAAAATCAAAGAGAAATCTTTACATAGGTAGTGGAGTTGCAACAGGCTTTGTTCTGTTATTGATTGTGGTTTCCTGGGTCATCGTTCTTGCTTTCTTTAAGAAGAGGGATAGAAGATTTCCACGGATGTCCTCAAGTCATGAAGACATCCTTGTTGAGATTGCGAACATTGATCATATCCCTAAAGTTTTCAAGTTCAAAGAATTGAAGCATGCTACGCGAAACTTTGACTTGAAGAACCGGATAAAGGGATCTGTATACTGGGGAGAGTTTAAAGGGGAAATCTTAGCAGTCAAAATGGCAATTGCAGATGTATCTAAAGAAGTGAACATGCTGCATAAGATAAATCACTTCAATCTAATAAAGCTTTGTGGCTATTGTGAACATAAAGGCTGCTTCTTTCTTGTCTTTGAATACATGAAAAATGGCTCTCTCAGGGAATGGCTGACCAGAACCAAGTCTCGAGATACCATAAGCTGGAAAAAAAGGATTCAGATTGCATTGGATGTAGCTAATGGACTTCATTATCTTCACAGCTTTACCAAACCAGGCTACATCCACAAGAACATCAACAGTAGAAACATTCTCCTCAACAGCAACTTACGAGCAAAGATTGCAAATTTCAGTTTTGCTAAGGAAACGGATAGATCAGGCACAACTTGGAAGCTTGTGGGAACAACAGGATACATGGCGCCTGAGTATGTTGAGACAGGGTCAGTGACTTCAAAGATGGACATTTATGCCTTTGGAGTTGTACTACTGGAATTAGTCACCGGAAAAGATGCTGTAATTGTAGAAGAGAGTGGAGAAATTCTGCTTTCTGCAGCAGTAGCTGAAATAATGGAAGGAGAAAATGCAGAAACTGAATTGGATGTATTCCTCAACGCACATATGAGGGAAGATGATGATTTGGAATTAGCATTTCAGGTAGCAAACTTAAGCTTAAGATGCCTGACTCGAGAACCATCAAATCGTCCAAGCATGGAAGAGATAGTATCATGTTTACTGAAGATTCAAGTTAATGTACATAAGGCAGAACAAACCAGTAAGAATTGAGAATATGGAAAAATACGAGGGTTTAACTAACTCCAGCCTTGTTTATTTTGCATTTGTCCTAGAGCCTAGACTAAGGCCTCATTTGAGTTTATTAAGATTCAGGTCTAAATTCTGAATACACACCTGAATATTAAGTTCTATTGATTGTTGAATGAGCCTTCGACCACCTGTGCTACCCAATATTGAACAAGTGATGCTCATCTTGATTATGCTCTTCAAAAGCATCAGCTTTATCATCGATGCCATGATGTTCCTCGATGCCTCGTTCAGTGTATACATCAACATTTGCTCCTTCCAATTATTCAAACATGTATCAAAAGTACATTAATACGCGTATAATACAAAGCTAAAATTATATACAATGCAATCAGGATAATCAAAAGAAACGGCAAAAACAGAAAATTGAAAAGGTACCTTCGAATCCAGATTTTAAGACTGCCCCCAGACAACAACTTAATTTCATCTAATACTATCTCAAATTTACACACACCTAAAATTCTTCATAGCTAAAAAATTAATCATTGACCTAAACAAAAGCTCACAAGAAAGAGGTCAACAATCGCTTTGCTTACACTTTTGACAAACATCCGAACTAGAATCTTTAAATGTGGTGGGTACCTTCTTCTTAACTGATGCAAATTCATTGTCTGACCTAAACAACCGCACAAACAAATGCTTAACGATGCATCATCCAGTGTTATATTTTGGAATGATCTTTTTTCTAATATTCATCAAATGGTAAAAAAAATATCCAACACAACAAATCACATGTAGATTTCTAAAGAAGTAAACACATACTATCCAAAACAGCCTTCTATTTCTTTATATTCTAGAATTAATGTATCATAATCTTACAGAGAGAAAAACATTGGCCCCAACTCTCCCAACCAGTGAGGCTCCACAGCTGTCACACACTGCATGTACTCCTTTGTTGTCAAGATCGCTTCATGATAAACCACGTAATCGGGAGTGTAACCCAATCCATAGAGAGCACTTGCGGGATGCAGGTTACAAGGCATTCTATTCCTGCAATTAACATATTCCCCAATCCCCTTCAGCATAGCTGCATTATGAAAGTATGCAGAACAGATTGTTTTCCGCACAACATCCCAATCAGGACCACAGTAGGTGAGTGAAATTTTGAGTGTCTTGAGGATGTACAGCAATTGAGATCTTATTTCCCTAGCCTTGCGCAGACCTTTGACCTGTAAAAAGTGGTCACTACACCAGTCTCCCCTGTATTCATTAGCTTTCCATTGTTGGTAAACATTAAGCAATGTGAGGTGATCAGATTCGGGCACAAAAAACTTTTCCCTAGCAGCATCACTTTCCTCTTCCCTATCCTTGGGTCGAAAGAAAACTGAAGGCACTGAAAGCATAGAAACAATTGTCAGAACCTCATTTAAGCATTCTAGTTGTTCCCCCATCAAGAGCAATTTGGCAAGGGGAGGGTCCAATGGGAACTCCACCATTTTTCGTCCAAGGTCTGTTAAATCTCCAACATTGTTCAGTGCACCTAGTATCCACAACTGATACATGGAGTTAAGGATGCTATCTTGAGGTGGTGGATCCATAAAATCAAAATCCAACAAGTTCTGAATTTTGAGAGACTTGAGCTGCAAAACCACATTCCCCAGATTTGTCCGTTGAATCTCTGGCACGGGGGTTTGCAGCATTTCATTCTCATAAGCGTTCTCTGTGTAAAGCCGGTAACAAGTTCCAGGGCCAGTTCTACCAGCTCGACCAGCACGTTGGTCTGCAGAAGCTTGACTAATGGGGAACACTTGTAAAGCATCCACACCCATACGTGGATTGTACACCTTCATTTTACTATAGCCTGTATCAATCACATAGAAAATTCCATCAATGGTCAAGGATGTCTCAGCAATATTAGTAGCAACAATGCATTTGCGAGCCCCATCTTCGGCTTTCTCAAATATTTTTGCTTGCAGATCAGCAGGCAGTTGAGAGTATATAGGAAGAATTAACAGCTTGGGTACTGGTTGCTTTATTGATGAGGTAAGTTGTTCCATCCTCTCTGAAAGTGCATAACAGGTTGCTTCAATCTCATCCTGACCAGTCAAGAAGATGAGTATATCACCAGGTGCACCAGCAATATGAATGGTCATGGCTTGCTTAACTGCAGCTTCGACATAGTCTTCACATGGGGTTTTACTATAAGATACTTGAACTTGAAAAGTCCTTCCAGGTATGTCAAATACTGGTACACCTCCAAAAAAGTTTGAGAATTTCTGGCCATTGAGAGTGGCAGAAGTGACAATAAGCTTAAAATCACGTCGCCTAGCCACAACTTTCTTGAGAATGCCAAAAAGGACATCAGTCTCAAGTGATCTCTCATGGGCTTCATCCATTAAAATTATACTATACTTCTCAAGATCAGGATCTTTAAGCGTTTCCCGTAAGAGCACACCATCAGTCATGTACTTGATCACAGTACTTGGCCCAGTGACATCTTCAAAACGAATAGCATATCCAACTTTATCACCAACCTCAGTTTCCATTTCCTCACTGACTCTTTTGGCAACACTCATCGCTGCCACACGTCTAGGTTGGGTGCAACCTATGATCCCATTACTTGTATAGCCATATTCATACAAGTACTGAGTTAACTGCGTTGATTTTCCAGAACCAGTTTCTCCAATAATAACCACCACCTGATTTTCGCGAACCACCTGCAATAATTCATCTCGCACAGAGAATATCGGCAAATTCTGTCGTTGCTGTAGAATTGTTTTCGATTTTGCAAAATCGCTGACAGCTAATTGCTTCGAGAATCTGGCTTCTCCCTTAAAATCAACCTCACCATCCTCAGTATCCGCATTAATTTCATCAAGACTCTTCTTCTCCACACCAAGGATATCTCCGAGTTTTGAGCCAGCTAGCTCCCAAAATCTATGACGGAACTTCTCCATCTTTTGTTTCTCCTGTATTTCCCGAACAAGAGCTGATCCTTTTCGTGAAATTAATGCCATATCAGACGTTGAGTCCTTAATCGGCAGTATCCACTCAGCTTGCTCAGTGAAAGTAACTCTCCCATCCAAAAATGGAGGCAGCATTATATCATGAACATGAAGAACCACCTTCCGTTCCTCCTCCTCCTCCTCAAACTCCCTCTGCATCTTCGTACCTCTAACAGCTCCAGATCTGAATAGCTGATGATCCTCCCAGCTTTTGGTTCTCGTTCTGGATGCAAATACTGTAGCACCTAGTTCAGAGCCATAATAATTTCTTTTAGCACTGAAATTGTAATTTGCAGGATATGTAGAAGACGAAAATCTTACCGATGCCCTAATTGGAGTTGGAAAAGGAGCCATAATGTCCCAGGGAGAAGCAGCAGAATCAGATCCACTTGTTTTTATTCCATCATA
Organism: Solanum aculeatissimum; assembly: GCA_038996855.1. NCBI lineage: Eukaryota > Viridiplantae > Streptophyta > Magnoliopsida > Solanales > Solanaceae > Solanum > Solanum aculeatissimum. The sequence goes on along the minus strand of JBCEWC010000053.1, from coordinate 48,432 downwards.
TAAATGTTCTTCCCCGCTGCTGCTTCTCTTTCTCCTCATTTCCCTGAAATCATCCATGTTTTTGCTTCTTCTATCCCTATCCGCCATTTACGTTCAACTCTTTGTTACACAGAATTACAAGGAAGATGGAAAATTGCTTCAAACTATTTGGTTTTAGTATTCAAATTGAGATACAACTCCTGTATTTATAGCGCCATGAAGAGTTCGACCACATGTTGATATATCTCTATGAAAATCTCTTGGAAATATTCTTTAAAAAGAAATATATTATTCGTTGGCTTAGTTTTTTACAATAGCTGAGATGTCTATTTGACGTATCTGCTTGAGCAGCTTAGGATATATTTGTAATTTTTTTTTATAGTTATTCCGTTGTAATTTATTTATCTTAATATTAGTGAATTATGTATTTAATAATTAGTAATTTAAAATAATATAAAAAATATGTTTCATAGGAACATAAAAATATTATAAAATAAAAAAGTTATAAATTACAAGAATTAACAACTTAAAATATTTTTAAAACATATAAAAAAATTTAAAAAAATTAACTTTCGAAATTTTAGCAATCTTGGATAAATTGGGAATGAATTACAGTTTAGTATAGAATAGTTTATTTGGTAAAGTCCCATAAATTTTGGTGCCTACATAATATATAGATTATACATACATATATTTTATAAGCATAATAAATAAATATGATTTTTAACTTGATCTCGACTGATATCTATATCATTTAATTTATGATATTCACAAACACGCATTTAAATTTGTACAAAAATAAAGAAATAGACACATACTTAATGTGATATAATATAAAATACCATATATCACATAAAATATGAATTGCTATATATTACACCAAGTAAAATGAGTATGTCTACTTGTTATATCTTTAAAAAAATATGAGTATATATTATAATTATTATATATTCATTGACTAATTTTAATTTAATAAATCCACTTTCAAAATTGAAAAAGAAGCCTCCACCACATATTATTACATCCTTGGTGAGCAAGAATTAAATTTATCCACTTTTTTTTTATGTGAAAATAAAATAGGCACATGTTCACATTAGTCATCTCCTTGGCCAACAAGTAAATAAATCATATTTTTTGGATTTGGTTTTAAATTTTTATTGAATAATATATTTATTTATTATTGAATAATTTTAAATATTTGTATTTTTTATCAAAAAATTTTAACTTGTAATTGTGCTATCAATTCTGAAATAAAGCATGCTTAATTTGTTGCATTATATTTTTTTTTAGTTTCATACTTAAACTATCGGAGTATGAGTTTTATACATAAATTATCTATACGTCTCTATTTTATTTTTAAAAAATGTCACATCTCACTCCACATGAACAAAAAATCCACCTAGACAAAAAATAAATAATTATGGTATTAGTTAAAGTTAAATATTAAAGTATTATTTTTATAAAAATATATATATAAAATATAATATAAAATCCTATATATATTTAATTTTATGATTTTAACAATTTAAAAATCAACTAAATTGATTTGATTTTAATTTTAACCAAAAATCAATCCAAATCGATTAATAGGATTTTCTTCTCCTTCATTTTTTTATTTTAATTTTTTTATTTACGAGTCTTTATTTTCATTTTCTTTTCAATATATAATTTTACAATATATACATTTTTTTTAATTAAATCTTTTTTTTAATTAAACAGGTAAACACAAGCTACTAATGCAGAGTTTTCATCCTTACTGCATGATGGATCTACTTTTTATGAGTTCAAATTTGTAATTGTATTATTTTCATCACACTTGTGGCATGCAACTATGCACATTTATTCTTTCTTTAATAAAAAAGACAATAATACATATAGCATATTTTAGATGTGTACGAGTAAAGTTACATATTGATAATCGAAAAGAAATAAAAATTACTTATAAAATATTAGATAATAGAGTGAGTTCTACTAGAGAAATTAGACATATCATACCATGTTAAGAGTACTTTCAGATTGCTTAAGTCAAATAACTAGTATCAAGAATAATTGGTCTGACGTGACGAGTATTGAGATGATAAAATTATGAGGTGTAAGGCCCAAGTTTGTGTCTTTGTTCATCGATGAACGAATTTTAGATTATCTTTAACTGTAACTTCAAAGACACATACATATAAAAAAAAAAGGTTTGTGATCTTTAATTTATTGGTTATAAATACTCAATTGATGTGAATAACACACAATTAATCTTCAAAGTAGTCCTTGAATGATGATGGATAACGCGAAACTTGATTTAAGAGAGATTGTTAGGACAAATGTGAACAAAATTCCACACTGATAGAATTTACTTTTAAGTTTGGGTGGTACCTTCTTATCGTAACAATAATTTAGAGTCAATCCTTCATTTTATTCATGCTACCCTAATGTGATGCGTGACATCTTTAGTAATGTCCCCACTACTTAGGATGACAAGCCAAAATATTTAAAATTTTCTCTCTTGGAATAAGTTGAGTGGCAAACCTTATTTCTATGTCCACATTGTCTATCACAACACTAAATTTGCACTCCAAGTATTCTACTTTGGGCCTGCTCAATTTGAACCCTTTGGACTTCAGAGTTTGTTTTACAGACCTTCAACCTATCACTAGCTATGTCCCATGTTTCATCAGTTAATACTATATCATCTATAAAATGCGTAATATCGTGAAACCTCCTCCGAGATAGATCATGTTAGCTAATCCAACACCAAGACAAAGAGAAAAGGACTTAACATTGATCCTTGATATAGTCCTGTCTTAATAAGAAAATGCTTCGATTCTCCTCCTACCGTTTTAACCGGATATCGCCCTAATATACACCATTGGTACTCCTTTACCCTCCAGATGACATCCCTCAACACTTTGTTATAAGTCTTCTCAAGATCAATGAACACAATATGGAGGTCCCTTTTTCTTTCTCTATATTTATCTGCTAATCTCCACATAAGATGGATTGCTACAATAGTCAATCGCCCCCGCATGAATCTGAACTGGTTCTCTGAAATGGATACTCCTCTTCTCACCCTCATCTATACCACTTTCTCCCAAATCTTCATAGTGTGGCTTAGCAATTTGATAATCTTATAATTGTTAAAGTTTTGAATATCACCTTTGTTCTTGTATACTGAAACTATTGTACTCCACCTCCATTTGTCCAACATCTTAGTTATCTTCAAAATAACATTAAATAACCCAGCCAACTATTCCATACATGCCTTATCAGTGCTCTTTCAAACTTTCACCAAAATAACACCGTGTTCGATCGTTCTCCCCCTGCTCATCTTACTATTGACACATCTAACCTCCTTGACCTAAAAATATTTTTTGTATCCAAAATTCTGAAGACTATGAGAGTGTGCCAAATTGCCCAACACAATGTCTTTGTCTTCTCTCTCATTTGAGAGTTTATGGAAATATGCTTAACGCCTCTATTTGATGGAGATCTCGTCCACTAACACCTCACTTACCTCATCTTTGAAACACTTCACTTGATCCAAGTCGCGAGCTTTTCTCTCTCTCTTTGGTAAGCCTATACAATCTCTTATCCTTTTCTCTTTGTTTCGCGAGCCTATACAATCTCTTATCCTCGTCCTTTTCCCCTAGTTCGACATATAAACGTTCAGAAACTATCGTCTTAGCACTCATTCCTGCCGTCTTTGCTTGATTTTAACACGTGTGCATCATTTAGCTTGATTAAAGTAGTTGATCTATTTACAAATTTTTATATAGCTATTAAGCATATCAAATTCCACTCTCAAATTACACAAGATGCATGGCAAAGAAATATTATAGTTACATTGATACATTGATTGCCACTTGATATATTAGGAGTTAATTAAGCAACATATTATTCCAAAGCTTTCAAAAGATGTTGATGAGCAACACATACGGTATTCACACAATTAGTAATCATAAAAAAAAAATATTAATTATTCATCTTATACTTTATTATTTTATTTGTAATTATTTATTTAAATTTTGATTTAATTATTTTATTATTATCTATCTGATTTGATATTCATGTACAACACATGTGCATCAAAACTAGTATCTAAAAACATGTTTCTAACCTAACTTTCTTCGACACTCAAACTCGCAATTTGACTAATTCAAATTCTCACAATCCAAACCTAGTTTTAATAGCGACACCTTCGATATAATTTATATTTTCTCGGAGGCTCAAACTCGAAACATTAAAAGGGGTGAGACTATTGACCAAGCTGCATAGGAGTTTGCATAGTACAGTGAACCTATACCGGACAGAATTTCACTTCGATCAAGACACTCCAAAATTCTTCTTCCTTCTACACGAAGGAAATCACGAATCGACAAACAGACCTCGGGATCATCAAAACATAAAATTTCTGCGGTGGGGTTTTAGTGTATGTGAAAAATTAATACTCTAATGGAGGACTATATCTATGTTAGCAGCGATGATGAAGAACAGGACAATCAAGATTACAATAATGACGATGATGATGACGATGATGGTGACTGTGAATTTCTTGATGGGTTTACAGAAATTGAACAAGAGAGAAATGGAATCTGTGAAAAGGGTTCTTCATGCAAGGTAATATGATAAAGTAAATTTCGGGTTCGGATGAATTCAGTAGCTTTATTTTTCAAAACCCGATAGATTAAATGAGTTTTGTTGTAGGGTTTTCGAAAAAACTCATAAACTTTAAATCTTGAATTCGACCCCGTAACCCTTTTCATGCAAAAAAAAAATAATTTTCCTGTTTTCGAAAGAAGGCAGTGGGTGCTAAATGAATATCCCTTTTGAGTTTCTTGATTAGATTTTCTTAGACTAAGACTTAAAGCTATTTGGGTGATTTTATCATTTTTTTTACCTTTATTATTTTCTTGTATAATCATATTGTCTGATTCATTACAATGCTCTGCATCAGAAATGTTCAATTCTACTATATTGGAACTCTAGAATAACTGTTCAATAATGTTTTCAGTTGAAAACTTGGTACTTGTAGTTCTTACGCATTTCCAGTGATTAAATATGGGAAATGACCCTCGATGGTGTTGTGGATTGTGTTGCTATCCGTCCATAGTAGTAGTTGTAGTACTGCTCATGTAGTTTCTTGCCTTTTATTGCTGTTGTTTTCTGCCATTGTGGATCATCATATTATTTTGTGGTAGTTACTGCACAATATGCTTTGTTATGCTTCCACTTCCGTTATATCTTTTGGACTGTTTTTTCTTGAGCTGGAAGCAACCTCTCTGTCTATAAGGTAAAGGTAAGGTTTGGATACAATCTACCCTTCCCAGATCCCACTTTGTGGGACTATACTGGGTATGTTGTAGTTATTGTACATTGGATAGTGTTTTCTTTTACAAAAAAAGTGGAGTTTTAATGATCTTAAAATGTATCATATCATGTGGGAAATCCTTTAAATGAGATAAGCTTCTGGCCAGCAGCCTAACTTTGTGAGTTTTTGCCATATACAAGCATTTTCTACTCTCAAAAGCTAAAAGGTAGTCCTGTGTGCAAAGTGAGTGCAATGAGGCGCATTACAGGATATATAATTACTTATCAGGGAACATATTGGAATATCACCTGAATCGTGAAGTTGTCTGCTGTCTTTTTTAATGATTTATGAATTTCTTGAATTGTTTATGCTTACCACCGGGTATTGCAGGTAATCAGGAAAGCGTCCCTTTTAGCTGCACAGGTGAGCAACTTTTTCCAAAAGTTTCGACTTCGCCATATGGATAAATGTCAATTAATGACTGACATGTGAAACATTTGTATTTAACTTGCAGAAAGAAGACTTGCAAAGAGTGATGGACTTGCTATCTCTGAAGGAACATCATGCACGAAGCTTGCTAATTCATTACCGATGGGAAGTTGACAAGGTCTTTGCAGTTCTTGTTGAGAGAGGGCCAGAAATGTTATATGCTGAAGCAGGTGTGACACTGGAAGGGAGAGATCAACCTACTTTCACTCTGTCGGCAACTGAAGTGACATGCCAAATTTGCTTCGAAGATGCCCCTGTTGAGAAGACTACTGTAATGGACTGCAACCATATATTTTGCAATGACTGTGAGCATCTTCCATTCCTTGCCCGAGCCTCTATTTCTGTATTGAGTACCAGTGTTTCTCTTATCTCTTGTCCCCATTTAATCATTATACTAGTGACACATCACTTTTGTCCCATGGTTTGGAGTTTGTTGTCCCAAATCTGAAGTTTCTGTTTGTGTGCCTCACATAAGGGGGAATGCTGTTGGGGTCCTTTTTAGAACTACCTAACTTCTAAATGACTGATGATTTCATTGCATCTTTAATGGAATCAATAACATTTAGAATCTGTTTCTGTAGTAAACCTATGGCTTTGTTGATTTTCTTTCTGTGAAAAGTGATAAGCGCATCTTGAAAAGTGATAAGCGCATCTTGAAAAGTTGAAGAGCTAGATTCCCTTATTGCATTTATTGTTAGTGCTTGCACTTTTCTGGTCACTCAAACAAATGATGGTGTTGGCTAAAAGTTGCCAATAATTGTTTTATGTAGGTTGGACAACTCATTTCATTGTAAAAATAAATGAGGGTAAGAGTAAACAAGTAACTTGCATGGCTCAAAAGTGCAATGTGATCTGTGATGAAGGAAAGATTAGGGATCTAGTCACTGCAAAAGATCCTACTTTGGCAGAGAAATTTGATCGTTTTCTGTTAGAATCATATATTGATGATAACAAGAGGGTTAAATGGTGCCCTAGTGTTCCTCATTGTGGAAATGCAATTCGTATTGAGGATGATGAATACTGCTGCGAGGTTGAATGTGCATGTGGTGTGCAATTCTGTTTTAATTGTTTATCGGAGGCACACTCACCTTGTTCATGTCTGATGTGGAAACATTGGATGAAGAAGTGCAAGAACGATGGGAAGACGGTAGTGTGGATAAGTGAAAATGCCAAACATTGCCCAAAATGTCATAATGCTGTGGAGAAGAATGGGGGATGCAACCTTGTAAGATGTAGATGTGGACAGCCATTTTGGTGAGACTTTATCCATGTCTGCAGTCTTATTTCTTCCAATTTACTGTTCTATATGTTCTATTCTTATTCCGTTTGCTACATCATTTTCATTTTGATATATTCTTCTATTGAAGTCTTTTAACTGGTTATTCTGTTCCTTTTCTTTCTTTGGCCTCCCGGTAATTTTTTGGGTTTTTTTGGGGGTGGGACTGTAGTACCTTGTTTGTATTCGATAAGATAATGCATGCATTAATTTGGTGTATTAGTATTACCTTGTTTGGTACACTTTTTCATGCGATGTATACCTAATACACTCTATTGTGTATTACTAATACCATGAATTTCTAGGTATTAGCAATGCAAGGGGATTTAATGCATGCATTAGCACGGTCAACAACTCAATTGGCCCTCAAAACTTTTTTTTTAACATCTTTTCCACGGTATCTTTGTAAATAAATATATATATATATATTTTATTTTATTTTTTAAAAAGTTCTGCAATTCATAATACACCAAACCAAATAATGCATAAGAAATATCTTTTCATAATTAATGCAAGCATTAGTAATACACTCTATTTAGCATTATTCTTATACACCCTATCAAACAATCCCTAAGGGGTTACAGGTGTTCACAACTAAGATCACTGGTCCACTCTTAAATGTCTTCGGAAAGTTAGTAGAAGAAGATAAACCTGCAAGCTTAAAATATCGCATAGTAATTTCTCCTTTTTCTCATTTTTCCCGCTCATCATTGAAAGAATGTTGTCCAAGCCATATTATACCAGTACTTTCTCTTTCTCCATTGCTTATATTAGTGTATGCAAATTCTATTTTATACTTTGTAGTTGGTTGTGTGGTGGAGCTACTGGTTTACAACATACATGGAGTAGCATTCAGGGTCACACTTGTGGCAGTTATAAGGAAGGGGGAGAGGAGAAGACTAAGATAGTCAGAAATGATCTCTTGCGCTATACTCATTATTACGAGCGTTATATGGTTCATAGTGATTCATTGAAGGCTGAAGCAAATCTGAAACGAAAACTAAATTTTGAAGTGTTGAAACTTGAAGAGGGGGAATTGCAATCAAAGGACTTCAGCTGGGCAGAAAATGGATGTAATAGACTCCTTCAATCAAGGCGAGTTCTCTCCTGTACCTATCCAGTTTCATTTTACGTTTTTGGTCAGGCACTGTTCCAGAACGAAATGACACCAAAAGAAAGGGAAATAAAGCAGAACCTCTTTGAGAATCTACAGCAGCAACTCGAAATAAATGTTGAACGACTTTCCATGTTCTTGGAAGAACCATTCGCCGACTACCCTGAAGATAAACTTTTGGAGACTAGAATGAAGATCATCACTCTCTCTGCAGTAACAGACAAACTCTGCGAAAAGTTGTAAGTGTACATTACATCTAATAAATTAGTTATGCATTTTTTTATATTTCCGTCAGTTTCTTCAAGTACATTCATATGCTAAAGAAGTTGTTTACGCGGGGTAAAAATCTTTGAAACTGAATTTGGTTAGGTGAACATTCTTATTCTATGATAAATGGCAGGGAATCATAGGGTACTTGTCTCATTTTTTTTTCCCTAAATGAGTCACCACTCACCAGCCAAAATGCCATGTGGTTAGAATAACAGGAGAGGCAAAACAGTGATCTCTACTCAACTTCTGTAGAAACAAACTGATCCAGATTTTGGTTATGTGTCTACCAAGTGAAGCTTCATTCCTGGATTTTTTCTTTTTGCAGGTATGATTGCATTGACAATGATTTACTGGTTCTTCTACAGCAGGCGACTCATACCATAGCTCATTATAGATCCGAGGGAGTGGCTAAAGCATCAGAGCTTCCTAATTGACGTTCCACCAACACTTGGTATGTGAGCACTCCCAATCAGAGGCAGGAGAACGATGCACATTGCTAGAAGATTCAAAGTACTGCTGCTGCATACAATATTCTTTTTGTGGCACTTGATATAAGTTTAGTCTAGTTTTCTTAACTACATATAGTTCGACTTGAAGACATTGAGTGCACGTTGGCTTTCGTTTGGCCACGCATACTAATAACAGACTGAAGAATAATGTGACAAAATGGTCCAAACTTGATACAGAAATGCAGCATTGAGCAATTTAGACAATTTTATCATTTGGATATGGTTCACTTTTGTGAGGTTTCATCCTTCAATATATGCAATAGCTGTTAGTATCCTGTCTATCTTGCTTCATCACTCTCTCCGCAGTAACAAACTCTGCATAAAGTTGTGGTTAGGTAGTCATGTAGTGGAAATAGCTTCTTTAAGCCACAATGGTAGGGGTAACGTCTACGTACATCTTATCTTCCTCATATTTGCAATTATATTGGGTATGTTGCGGTAAGATTGTTGTTATAAAATCTGCGTACATCTTACTCTCCTCATATTTGAAATCATATTTATGGTAAGATTTATTCATTACCCTTTAAAAAAAAACTATTATAACTTCGATTACTTAATATCATCAAGTAAAAATTTGGCCCATGGGACAACTTTGAATTAAAAAAAAATCATCAAGTAAAATATTCTAAAAGAGATTAAAATATAGTTTAAATAAATAAGTAATTTAATTAGCAATACACAAAAATCTTATAAAACATCAACGAAAACCAAAATAGAAGGTGATTTTCTTTCATTTATTTATGTCTTGACCGATAAGAGTTATTTGTCACCAATATTAACATGTTAATTAGAGGTGGACGTTCCGTATTCCATTCGGAATTTTCAAATTTTCAATTTGGTAATTCGATAATTAGTAGTTAAAGATAGATATCAAATATCAAATTTTTAAATTTCGGTTAGGTAATTTGGTAATCGATAAATCAAGTTTCGATTCCATACAGATAGTAATCGAAGTTGTAGCCTACTGTATTATAATTGAATACTATTGCTCCAATTATTTCTATTTTTCTATGTGAAGTCACGATATAATAAAAGATCAACAAATAAGAAGACACACACACCAAAAACAAAAAAAATTACACAACTAAAAGACATATATTTTGAATTATTGATGTTTACGCTTTAAATTTCTCTTTGGACTTATACTAATGAGTAATGAGCATGTTGAAATATGACCTTCCTTAAGTAAATAATTCGGTATTTAAAAAGCATCGATTACCAAATAATACTAATATCTCATACAATTCCAAACTCAATACTGTAATTCTAAAATATCATATTAAATACTAAATTATCGAATACAAAATCATAAATTTTTTTTGATTTAATTAGATAATTTAATTTTTGATATTTTATATCTAACCTTAATGCTAATATTAATATACATAAAAAGCTAACTCAAATATTATTTATAAATATAAAAAATAAATTAAATTTAACTCGTTTAAATTTGACTCAACTAGTCCACGCTGACAAAAGGATAGACTATTTACATATTCCTCGGAAAAAGGGAGGAAAAATAGCCTTTACAACTTTTCTAAGCTGTAAACTGTTCTTACAAGATAGAGGAAATCTGAAATTCAGGGAACTTCAACTTGTGAGAAGAGCAAAAGACAATGGCGAAATCGAGTGCGGATGATGAGGAGTTGAGGAGAGCTTGTGAGGCGGCTTTAGAAAGCACTAAACAGAAGATCGTCATGTCAATCAGAGTTGCAAAGAGTCGTGGGATCTGGGCGAAAACTGGAAAATTGGGTCGTAGTCATACTGCTAAACCCAGAGTTATAGCAATTTCCAGTAAGTAACTTATGTTATTTTGTCCAGATTTAGTTTACTTGTAGTTTTTATATATGGAGAGTTTGGTTTGGTAATAATGAAAAATGTGTTGAGAATTGAACGGAATGGATTCTGTTGTTTATACTTGTATTACTGCGTGATCTGTTTTAGTTTGATGGAAGGTCGAGTTTGTTGAGTTGCTTCAAGAGCTGGAAATGAGTTTAATGAGATCTTAGCTAGGCTAGCTCAGGTCTCTTTAGGTGGTATCTGATAAAATTGGAAGAGTATAGAGAAGATTTGTAAGGTACTATACGAGGATGAGTTGCTTTAAGCGCTATGAATGAGCTCAATAAGGCCTTAGCTAGCTGAGGTCTCTTTAGGGGTATCTGATAAAATTGGAACAATACTGAGAAAGGTACTGTGCAAGGATGAGATGTGTGAAGGCCTTAGCTAGCTTAGGGAAGCTAGACTGGTAGTGGTGGTTAACAGTTTTAGAGGAAGGAGGAGAGTAATCATGAGGTCGTGGACTTTGAGTCACTGAGGAAACAAAGTCTGAAAGAAAAGACACTTTTGACTCCTGCTAGGCGGTTTTGGGGGTAGTTCCATTTTCAATTGAAAAAGAAAAAGAAGAGGAATAACCATATGAGGTTTGGTGTTTGAATTACTGAGGGAGCAAAGCGGAAACGACTACTGTATGGCTCCAATGTAGGGGGCTTTGGGGGTTTGGTTTGGGGGGGGGGGGGGAGGAGAAAACTACCTATGCAGTTGAGAGTTCTAGCTACCAAGATGAAAATAAAATAAGTAGACCTTATGGAGTTCATTTCTTGTGGGAAAAGCAACTATATGGCTTTTGGTTGGAGGGTTTACAAAGATTAGCTATTGTTGTACTAATTTGTCTTGCCAAAAAAATTGGCAAAGTCTGACTACAAATGGTCATTTATGGACGTACCATATGCCACTCTAGACCCCTGGTAGAGTAAACAAACTAATGATGCCAATATGAGCTTATGATTTGTCCTGGATATCATCATTTCTATTATTATTTCTTCTAATATGCGTATGCATCCATCTCAAGATCCTTATTTCCGCAACTTCCTTTAGAACATGAGAGTACTTGACTGGTTAAGGCCTCACCCCAACGACATAGTCAGTCTAACCATCACTTTGTAGAGCTTACCTTTTAAGTTTTGACGGTACCTTCTTATCATACAAGACTTTGAAGGTGAGCCTCTATTTTTCCCATCCCACACCAACACGATGTGTGACATCATGTTGTTCTCTCCATCAGATTCAATGGAAGACCCAAAATACTTGACACATCCTCTCTTGGGGATGACCTGAGTATCAAGCCTCACTTCCACGTCAACTTCATGAGATGCATCTGTAAACTTACACTCAAAGTATTCAGTCTTGTCCTGCTTAGCCTGAGTCCTTTTGACTCTATGATTTGTTTCCAAACCTGCATCCTTGAGTTAACTCCACCGAGACTTGTCAATCAATATTATGTCATCTGCGAATAACAAACATCGTGACAACTCACCTTGGATATGCCGCATTGATTCATCCATCGCCAAGGCCAATAGAAACAGGCTAAGAGCTTATTCCCGATGCAACCAATCATGAATGGGAATCCCTCATGTTTCCTACCATTGTCCTCACACTTGTCTTGGTTCTATCATATATGTCCTTAGTCGCCCTAACGTAAGCTATATATACACTTGTAGCCTTTAAGTATCTCCATAAAACCTCCCTTGGGAGTTTGTCATAAGCCTTCTTTAGGTCAATAAACATCATATGTAAGTCCCTTTTCCTCTCCTTATACTGCTTCATCAGCCTCCTCACAGAGTAGATGACTTCTATAATAGATTGCCTCGGCATAAATTTGAATCGATTCTTAGAAAAGCTGACTCGAACACCACCTTGTGACAAACAAGAAGGGTTGAGAGAGAAATGTGTCGTCAGTAAACTTCTTATCACTAAATGGAACCATGTCATAGATTTTTTACTTTAGGCCAGGGCACTGTTTGGGTAGGTACTATATTGACCAAAAAAGGAGTCTGGAACTTATTTGAATGACAAAGAGACAAAATTGAACCAAATAAGTCATATTTATAGAATGTAACTAAAATAGGGTTGGTGTAGGTTTTCTTTTCATTTTATAAAAAATTTCAAATAATAGAGTTAAACTGTTTAATGTCTGATTTTGATATAAAACCAAACTTTTTCTTTCACTTTATAAAACGGAAGAAATTCTTTCCCTTTATATAATGGAAGTTTTTCTTCCACTTTATAAAGAAAAGTTCACTTTACCAAACTTTTCAACTTCTTTCTCAAATTTCATACCCTTGGTCCCCAAACCGACAACCCAATAATTCAACCCCACATTAAAAGTTCGAATGTTGATTTTAAGGTCAAGTGATCATATGTAGTTGCACATAAGTTTTTCTCACTTAATTATGGATAATTAACTAAACGACGAATGTGGAGGGTGAGAGAGAACGGTTCATGCATCCAAACTGTAGTTGATAATGAGAATCCTAATAATTAAGCAATAATAATTTTAAAAAAAATATAATTAAAGCTATAGTAACATAATTGACAAAATCATGCTAGTTTTATTTATAAACTTTTTTTTTGAAAAAGATAATTTGAACGTAAACCAATCTAAAATGAAATACTTTTCGATTCAAATCAACCTTTGAATTTTTAATGTGGGGTCAAATTATTGGGTTGTCGGGTTGAGGACTAGTGTATGACTATGAAAATTAGAGGAAGAAAGTTTAAAGTTTGGTAAAGTATGGAAGAATTTCTTTCATTTTATGAAGTGGAAGAAAAAGTTTCGCTTTATATCAAAATCAAACATTAACAACTTTAACTTTTGCCATTTGAATTTCTTACAAAACGGAAAAAAAAACTACCTAAGCCTATTTTGGTTACATTCTAATAATCTGACTTATTTGTGTCAATTTTATCTTTTTGCGGCTCAAATATGTTTCGGACTCCCAAATGGGGGGGGGGGGGGGGAAGCTTTGTGCTCTTTTTGGGTACAAAAACTAAAACACCCAGTGGACTGGACTCCCAAAAAAAGGAAAAGAAAAGGAAGAATTGGCTTGGGACTAGGACTTCCATGCCGGAGGTCTAAAGTTTGAAACCCCTTGCCAGTGAAAGCAAGTGGTTGCCTCTTGGGCTGAGCAAGCCCAGTGCGGGTTATCTCTCTTGTGTGATTTGCGAGATAGCATAGGAGCAAAAGTTTTACCCTATGCGCATCCAAATGGTAGAGGCTGCGGGTCTCCATTGTCATAAAAAAAGAATCTCCAAGAGTTGGACGAAAGGAGGAATGTATCTCTGTCACATTCTGCCTGACCATTCCAAACAATTTGAAGGAAGTGATCAGTATTCAACAAAGGGAATTAAGAGTGAATTCCTTTTTATTTTTATTTACTCCTTTTCGAGTAATAGTTTGTTGATGAAAGAAGCTTATTTTGTCTAACACCTTCAAATTTCTCAAATAATGGTCAAATTGAGTTAGAAGCTCTTCCTTCATCCAAGATTTTTGATGTTAATATTGTCAGGGAAGTACTCTAATGATTGTGCCATTTTAATAGATATTGTTTACCTCACAAAATGGAGTGAGGTTGTATGTACTTTCAGTTTTTCCTTTTCTTTTTAAATTGTCGATCAGAGTTGGTCATTCTGGTTGTTCCCTCTGTCATAATGCGTGGTTTGTGCAGCAAAAGCAAAAGGTCAACGAACTAAAGCTTTTCTTCATGTGTTAAAATATTCAACTGGAGGAATTCTTGAGGTAAATACTTCTGTTTTATTTTCCTTTACTATTTTTTCTCCTTCTGTTCAGACACTAATCTTAGAACTTATAACCAGATATAGTAGTGTAGCTGTCCACCCACGTGGATACAAGCCTCTGACTCCATTATAGGTTGTCAAACTGCTCAAACGGACAAAAAGTTAAGCTATGACTTCATTGTTATGAAAATGCCAAAGAATTTAACGTGACAGTTTCTTTATTCAACCTTTATAATGTGCATGATGAAGCTATAAGGATATATAATACTGGTCAGAAGTATTTATGTTTACTGAATTGTCCTAGATATAAGCAATCTTGTGAAAGGCAAAACTGAAGCATAACCAAGATGCTTGGACCCCCGATGCTTTGCTCTCAGGCAATCAGTTCCTTGTTTTATCTTTGAAGTTACTACTAATTGGGGAAGGGTAACACCGTCTTGTTAAGAATAGTCGCCCTAATTTGAAGCAAATGATTAGCTGAGTTTTCCTTTCCATCTTGTTTTACTCCTGTTCCTCCACCCTTTTCTTAACAATAAACATATATAATTATTTACAAGAAATTTTGAGAAGTAGCCACTTGGCACCTTGAGCAATTTGCTTGCTGAACATTGTTTGATCACCTTGCCTTGTGCTTTCACATTTTAAAACATTGGAAAGAACCAAATTGGATCTCCCAAAATCAACATATTAGATTAGTGACTTTCATTTAAAGCAAATCGGGTCAAAATGTCATATGTTTTCTAACAATTGTGTTATACTCTCACATGTAGCCAGCAAAATTATACAAGCTTAAGCATCTGTCGAAGGTGGAGGTTGTAACTAATGATCCAAGTGGTTGTACATTTATGCTGGTAATATCACTGAAGAACTATATTGCCCTTCCTCCTATAATAAAGATAGTGGAACTTATTCTGCAGGATTTTTTCATGTAGGGCTTTGATAATCTCAGAAGTCAAAGTGTCGCTCCCCCTCAGTGGACAATGCGTAATGTTGATGATAGGTTTGTTTCAAAAAATTCATGTGTCATTCTTTTTTTTTCTTTCGGTTATACTGGAACCATTGAATCTATTAGATACCGACTCCTATCTATTTATTTGAATTCTTGTGCTAACATGATTTCTTTTCCTTTGCCCATGGATTTCTTCCTTAATTGTTGTAGGAACCGCGTTTTGCTTTGCATTCTGAACATCTGTAAAGATGTTTTGGGTCGTCTCCCCAAGGTCGTTGGCATTGATGTGGTGGAGATGGCTCTTTGGGCAAAGGTGCATATATTAGTTCTGCAAATTGCTTTAAGCTTCTTAACAGCACATCTGTAGGCCGCGTCTCTATAAAAGTTGACTTGCTTCATCCTGTTTCTTATTCAAGATGAATTATTCTGCCCATGAATTTGTTCGTCATTCCTGTTATCTTATAAAATTTGCAATTGTACGTCAGTGACCTATATTGGTAAAGCTGCCAGTAACCTATTTTGGTAAGATGCCAGTAACCTATATTGGTAAAGTTGCCAGTAACATATTGGTAAAGCTACTGGTACTGGATCTTGCTTCTCATGTCGCGTATCAGATGTTGTGTGCATCTTTAAGGGAAGATCTCAAATAGGCCTAACAGAATTGAAATGGTTGTAAATTACTAAAGTTTAAATCGTTGCTAAATCATGTCACCTTGGCTGGTGTCGTGCCACTTGTGCGGTGCCCCCTAAAGTTCATGACTTTTAAGTTTTTATCCATTAGTGTTATCTCCTGATATTTTGATATAGGACATGTAACAAAAATTCCTAGCTATGTGTAAGTGTACAGATTCTTTCCTGTTGTCTTTTTAGATATGCACATTTACTTTCTATAATCTGACGATGGACACAGTATCAGTAACACATGATGAAAAAGCAAACAGTTATCAGAATTAAATTGTTCATCTACATTCCTATTTTCTTTGAAAAGGATATGGTCTATTTTTTGTGTGTGGATGAAACAATAATTTTATTAATATTGGAAGTACTTCCAAATATAAGCTGTATAACAAATCCTTTTAATTAATATTGGAATACTGTCACATATAGTACGTATAACAAAAAGTTAATAATCTACACAACTTTGGTTCTCAACAGTATATTCCAATCGTCTATTATGAAAGGGACCTCATGGTTGTACCAAAAGCAAGAGACTATCCTCAAAAGCCTTCAAAGAGCATAACTTTTCAGAAAAAAGAAGGCCCTTTGAAGAGCAAATTATACACACTGCTTACATCCACAATGAATACATGCTTTTGTTAATTTGAAATACATATTTGGTCACAACTAGTTACTTTTATGTGTTTCTTTGTAAGGTATATGAATATAGATCCCCAGCACCCAATCCTATAGGAGCTAAAATGAAACTCGGTGCTTGATGAGATTTATGCAATTCTAACCTGTATAAATCTATTTGTAGGAAAATACTCCAACATTTACCAAACAACATACTAATCTCCAAGATGGGCCGGTCAGTGCTGCTGTGGAAGAACGTGAGATGAAAGTAACTGTTGAAAGGGAACTTGTATCTCAAGCAGAGGAAGAAGACATGGAGGCTCTTTTAGGCACGTATGTGACCTCTTTTTTCCTCTTGTTCTGACATTTGATTATTTCATCTTTGGCTTGAAATGTAAGCTGCTTATGTCTGCATTAACAAGCCATCCCTTGACACAAGCAATTGTATAATAATGACTAGTATGTCTCCTACACGATTAGGTGCTTTAGGAGGGTTAACAACTGTAAGAATGACACATTCACGTGGACTCGGGTATAAGCAGTGTTTTAGAAAGCGATTAAAAACAACGTTTCTGAGGCTTAAGCAATAATCTAGAAGCTAAGGATGTGCCTCTTCAATTGAAGCGTGCAACTTAAGGAAAATACAAATTTCCTCGCTCAAAAGAAAAAAAGAAAAAAACTTAAACCATATCTAGATATTACCTAAAAATATATTACATATAACATGAGAACTTCAACTGACATTATTAATATCCATTAGATTACGGTGACTATGTTAATCCCTACTAGAATTCAAGTATTCAACAACATTACATCCTCTGTTCCAATTTATGTATCTTATTTTCCTTTTTAGTATGTCTAAAACAGAACGCCACTCCCTATATTTAGTAATTCCTTGATTCAAACATTCCACATGGCATATTTGGACTACAAGATTCAAAGAGCATTTTGTATATTATACACATCTTTAGTTTAAGACCACAAGATTTAAAGGTCTTCTTTACATTACCTCTTTGTCTAGTTAAACTAAGACACATAAAATAAAATAGAGGGAGTAAAAAATAATTTTAAACAAACCTACATAAAGATTACTTTAATTGCAAAGTTGATTTTCAAATTCAACAAATCTTTTTTTTTCAATAAAGAAAAAAGAGGACCTCAAAGAGAAAAGTACAAGCAATGAAGGCTAGACTTTACCTTATTAGTCCTAATGAGATGATGAACCTCTACTAATTAACAAGCATGAAGAAAATAAGAGCTAGAGAAAACTAGATATTCTTTGATCAACATAGAGTTTATAATGAACTCTGTAATGATATTACAAATGAGATACTTAAGTAATGCAAAAATATAAAATCTAAGAATAAAGTTGAGTTATCAACTTTTATATATGTAGGAATTAAAAAAGATAGTTTGCCTCTGTCAAGTAATTTGATGTATTTTCCTCTTGTCTTCTTCAGCAAATGTGTCCAACAAAACTTGATAGTTCATCACTTTTTTTTTTCGATTTATTGGATCTTCTTGTTGTTGAAACTGTCATATGATTTTGCTTTGCCAGTTGCATCGGTAGGTGTCTTGGAATAAATTCCTCAGTCACCTTTCCATCCCAACTATGTTGCCTTTCATGTATTTTATTTTTGCTTTTGTTGCTTCCACTTCTTTATTGCCTAGGTGAGAGAACCCCCCTCCTTGGCTACCTTATCAAATAATATGTCAAGCATATCATCCTCGTCAAACATGTCACTGCCCAAATTAGTATCATAAGTCGTAGTTGGAATAAGTCTTGAAACTACAGCTTCTGGCTCATGGCTCTTTTCCAATACCTTAGTGGTAATAGTCAAGCTCTTTTGGAGTTACCAATTGCCACTGCCATAGATGGATTTGCCTTACTTGAAGGCACAAATATGGGTGCTTGAGGACTTCTCCTTGCAGGTGAAGAAATATGCGTTTCTCAATTAAATCTACCCGCTTAGAAGCACTCGTTTCCTGTTGTTTTTCCTTACAAACAATCAAATCGTTTGTAAAATTAGCTGAAGAGATGGATGGAATACCTTTCACCAAAGTTTTGGCATTCCTTATGGAGATTAGCTTCTGCCAGGATATTTGCTCTCCTGGCGACTCCAAAGATGGGGAATGAACATCATGAACCAAGGTGTTGATTGTTGCCGTAGGTGGTTCAACCATTGGATTTGCTTTATTCAACACTGCGGCCGGAGGCTCCTTGATTATTCTTGTAGTTTCTGGATTAGAAACTTGGAAGAATTTAGTGTAACTGTAGTATCATCTTGAACACAAGTATCAACTACTCGATGTCCATTATTTAAACAGTTTCCACCATTGCTATTTCATTGTTATTTGTATCTGCAGCTTGAGTAATATCACCAGTACTTCGATCTGTATTTGCTAGTCCCCTCTTCTCATTTAGAATTTGTTGCAAATCACCCATCATCATTGTGATTGTTATCTTAATTCTTTTTTAAAATCAATCGTCAAGTATTTTCATCGTGAACTTCATGCCATGGTTACAATGTAAAGTTAAATTATCATAAACAAATTCCTGAAAAACCTCTTGAATTTACCGGTCTGCTCGTCCAAGTACTGGAGATGCATCCTCTTAGGCAGCTTGTCCATAAGATCGAGTATTACCTTCACCCTAGCAATGCTAAGCCTTGTCTTGTCTTGTGTTGCCTTGTCGCCTATTCGGTAGCTGTTGGCCTTCCAACTGCAGGTGCCATCGGCAACAACGATCTCTTGTTAAATAAATCTGGTGATAATCGAGGCAACAAAATCCACACCGCCATTGAAGTTTTCTCTCTTGGATTGAAATCTTTTGTCCAAGGGAATACCCTATAAAGATGTTGCTCTCCATGAAAAGGCAAAATCTTACCGATTTTGATAGAGCAACCACATAATCTTCATATTGATCTATCCTTAGCAGAATATGTCTACAAGCAAGTAAACCGACTAAACAGTTTCCTTTGATATCCAAGTGTTTAGGTAAAACTGTTGGCAAATCTTTCACTTCTAGTGTATCGAAGGAGAACTTAATAATTACAGCTTGATGTATCCTTCCTGTGCAAAAACCTGTCGTTCTCACTTTGTGAATTGAATCATAGGCTCCCCATGTACATATTGAATCTGTTTCAACTGGATTTTTGTCAAATTCTGGGCAGTTTGGTTTGTGATTAAATTGAGTAGCATAGGATGTTTGTTGATTAGGATTACGGTTTTGGCTCTCCCATAGCCAAAGGCTGGGAAGAGATGTTTGCAGACATGGCTGCTGCTAAGTCTTCGTAGAGATTGCCAAAGGGTTAGGGTTAGTGCGTTTTATGTTCACTTGCTACGACCTTCTCTATTTAGTTCAAATTCAACAAATCAACCCAAAAAAAGTATCAACTGTTTACCAGCTTATAATTTCTCGTTCAATTGCCGTTGCAACTGTACTGATAATTAGTTTATCAAGTTAATTTACCAAGCAATTGGCTTAAATCAAGAGTTGGATAATAAAAAGAAGCAGATACCAAGAAGTAAAAAGATCCTTCATTACAAGAGAGAACAGAAGTGAAATAAAAAATATCATAGGAAGAGGTAGCAAAAGGAGACGCACATGTGAAAAGAAAAAGTCAGTGTGAAGAACAAAAAGAAAAAGAAAGAAGCAATTCAAGAAAAAATTGAGAGATAGAAGTTACAAAAGAAGTCGCTATAAACAGTGTTGCACTGTCAGCTTTTTCAAACTACAAAATCTTTCATATTAACATAACTTCCAAAAAAAAAGAAGGGTTGCTACAAACTGGAGATGCAAAAGAAGTCAGAGGACATTAATGTCCCCCTAGAGGAACCCTGTTATTCTTCTCTTTTTTCCATAATTTTTTTTTATTTGCACCAGATGTCCGAGTCTCTTAGAGCCCCGACTAATCCCGGAAGTGCATAGGTCATCATTCAAAGATCAAGTTCAATAATTAGTAGCTTTATTCTTGGATTACTTTGTTCCTCGTAGTTTAAACTCTAAAGTGTGCTTTTTCTAAGATGAGCCGGTTATCTATTCGCATAATTTTGTTGCGAACACAACATTTTGTAGTTCTTCATCAAAACACAACATTTTGTACTTGAAGATTATGATAACTGACAAGACATGTTTGATCAAGTTGATGGACTTATGGCCTAGTGGTCAATAAAGTGGATCGAGAATCATGACGTCTCACGTTCAAATCCCAACAAAGACCAAAACACTGGGTGATTTCTTCCTATCTGCTCTAATCTCAGTGGATAGAATTATCTAGTACCTATGTTGGTGAGAGGTGACAAGTATCTCGTGGAATTGTCGAAGTGTGCATTAATTGGCACGGACACCACTATCATAAAGGATTTTGCAACTTCAGGTGTCATTGAAAGGAGAAATGGTCCATTATCATGGTACAAAAAGGGTGTGGGTTGTTAAGATGGACAGATGGTTGAAGGGCAAACTACTCATGCCATAATCCAAAAGGTTGATTGCAAGCTGCACAATCAAATTCTGTCATGTTAGCAAGTTGTTGAACCAAAGCCCTTCCGATGCCTTTGTGCTGTCCCATGAGTAGTAATGAAGATTCATCTATAATTAAATGTATAAGAGGTTTTTCTTCATTGTTATGCTTGGGTAGGGTGTTTCCAACCTTAATTAGATATTTAATGACATGTTTGATCCGTAAACTGGGACTGAAGACACTGACAAGTCATTGAAAACCTCTGTTGGTTATTTATGTCAGAGAACACCAAGTAGTAGGTAGCAGCAGTGATAAACATTAGCTTTTTTTCCCTTGTTAGCTATTCTTTGGTTTGAGGTTTTCCAGTTAGTTTAGTTGTGGTTGTTCTTCGTTTCCAAGTCCCTGATTTATCTGGGGTAAAATTTTGGTTCCTTGTCCTGATTTCATTTTTCCAACTTCCTACAGTTATGTAATGGGTATTGGTGAAGCTGAGGCATTCTCAGAACGGTTAAAGCGAGAGGTTCAAGCTCTGGAAGCTGCGAATGTTCACGCCATTTTGGAGAACAAGCCATTAATTGATGAGGTGACTACTCAATATTTTGGTTAAAAGTTCCCATTATTTTGATACCGGTGGCTGAGGAGCTTTTGGTTTTATTTTCTTCCATGAACTGCTGCTGATGTTTTTTTTTAACAACCAATAGGCTATGCAGCTCCCTTTTTCCCACACCTTTTTTCTGCCAAGTGTAGTTAACAGCAAACTTTACCTGTCCCCTCATATTTAGCTTTTCTTCCAAATCCTCCAATTATCTATATGTATGTTCTTAGATATATGCTCAACACTTAATTTGTCACCTTCTCAGATTAGGGGAGAATTCCATGTTTTCCATGATGGAGCAATACGTTTCTGCCTCTGAAATAATTGTCCTGCAGGTCCTGCAGGGGCTTGAAGCAGCCACCAGCTGTGTTGAAGATATGGATGAGTGGTTGGGCATCTTCAACTTAAAGCTAAGACACATGAGAGAAGATATTGAATCAGTAGGAATCTCGGCATTTCTCTTATGTAGTTTATTATCTAGTATTAGCAGCAAGGAGATTAGTTTTTCCTTTTTTAGTCCACTGGTTTTGTATGTGTTTTTCTATTATTATATGATCTGCCTATGTTTGCTCTTAACTTGTGAATCTCTTGAAAATTCTCAAAAAAAACTTGTGAATCTCTTGAATATGAAAATTAGTTTTGTGTCATAGTCCTTAGAACATCTATCTAATATGTAGTTTTTCTATGCAACACAATTGACTAATGGATAAACCTAGATTATATAATTTCCTCGCTGACTTGAACCAAATTTGGTTATCTAGAAGTCTGATCTTTCTGTATATATGCTTCCCGGAAAAAAGGATGATAGTTCTATTTTTACATTGTTCTAGTTGCTGTAAGACTGAGTTTGCTACATCACATATACATATTCAAAGCTGGCCCGGGCACCAGTCATAAATATATATACACGTATACATATTCAGATATTTAATTGCATTTGAATGTTGCCAGCCTATAATTTGAATGAATCTTCTGTGCTAGTGCACTGCTGATCCTTTCTCTATGCAGATAGAGAGCCGCAACAACAAGCTAGAAATGCAGTCAGTTAACAACAAAGCATTGATTGAGGAACTTGATAAGCTTCTTGAGAGATTGCGTATACCCTCTGAGGTCTCTCTCTGTCTGTCTGTCTCGGAGCTTGTTAATGGACACTCTTAAATAAACTAATGTTTTTACTTGGTCATTCTTGTTTTGTAGTATGCAGCATCTTTAACAGGTGGTTCATTTGACGAGGCAAGAATGCTTCAAAACATTGAGGCATGTGAGTGGTTAACTAATGCTTTACGTGGTCTTGAAGCTCCTTATTTGGATCCTAGCTATGCAAACATGAGAGCTGTATGTCCACTTGTTCATTTCTTTCTTTTAGATTCTTTTAGTTATTTCTTCCTCAGTGTTGTGCTTCATCATATGGGGTCGAAGGGGTTAATATAGATAGATAAGCATACGTATTAAAGCATAGTGCAATTTTTGGCCTGATCAGGTCTTGGATAACTGTTGTTTTTCAGGTGACTGAGGAAATATAAAATGGTTGACTTATTGCAAATATATGGTATTTGTTGTATCATGTGACGCGACTGACCTTGATGAACCTTGGCTTTGTAAAATGGATAGGGAACTTGTCCTTTCTTTTTTTCAATCAACCAGCTAATTCTTATTGATAAACTTGTTGTGGTTCTATGGGGCATCTGATCAATTACTTTATATGGATGAGAAGTATGGAAATAGTATTGTTACATCTATGTGCTTGTTTGCCAATTGAATTGAAACCCAAGTAATCCAGCCTTTCAGATAAACTATTTCATGTTGGCAGTGGATGTTTCTCTAATTTGTGTGTTGTGATCTCACTTTTACGCGCGGAAATGTTCTTGAATCTCTTGTAGGTAAAGGAGAAACGAGCAGAGCTTGACAAGTTAAAAACGACGTTTGTTCGAAGAGCATCTGAATTCTTGAGAAACTATTTTACCAGTTTGGTGGATTTTATGATAAGTGATAAGAGTTATTTTTCTCAGGTATTCTTCTGCTGTCACTTTTACTTTTTACTCAATTGTCATCTTTCTTTTGTAAGTAGTTACTACAGACAGCTGATAACATGAATTCAACAGCGTGGACAATTGAAGAGGCCTGACCATGCTGATCTGAGATACAAATGCAGGACATATGCTCGTCTTTTGCAGCATCTGAAGGTCAGACTGATTCAATTTCTTGGTTAACATACTATTGTTTATTGGGATAAGGCATAAGTACTCCCTAAACTATGACAGAAATCCCAACGACACATTTTCTGTATTTTCATGCACCTTTTGTGCTGATGTAGCACCTTCAACCAGGTAAATACAGTTTATACCACACACGTTGCCACATGTGTAAAACATTTTAAAAATATTTTTTTTAAGAAAATGATTTTTTTAATCTTCTTATTTTCTTTATCTTGTATTTAAATTAAGTTAATATGCATATTTTTTTATTTAAAAAACTGCCTTTTATTTAATTTTTTTTTCTTTTTTTTTTCCTTCATTCATTGTTTTCCTCTTTTTTTCTATTGATTTTATTTATTCTTTTTATTTTCTTTGTCATTTGTTTTGATTTAATTTCAAATGTCTTGTAGTTAAAATAAATTAATTTCGGATGGATATCAAATTAGTGAAGAAAATCATATAAAACAAAAAGAAAAGTTAAAATGTATAAATTAAAGGACAATTTTAATTTTTTTTAAAAGTACCGCAACTTTTTAAAATTATTTAAAGTGAAAATATAAGAAATTAATGAAAGAGAAAAAATAAAAAGTTTAAAGGGGGAAGGAAATAAATATTTTGCATAGAAAGAAGTGAAAATAATTATATATATATATAAGTTTTAATATCAATAAATTGTGTACTAACTATCTGTAAAATGACCAACTAAAACAGGACATACGTCTACTTTTTTAGCTCATGCTTGCCTTCAGAGAGTGTGCACACTCTATGCCATATCAGCATTTAGAGTTTATTTATTTCATTTTAAAATAGTTGGGGGGTGGGGGTGTTACTTATGCCTTATCCCTTGTTTTTTTCAGTAGTTTCTGATGTCTTTTTTCACTATCCTTTATTTACAGAGTCTTGACAAGAATTGCTTGGGCTCCTTGAGAAAAGCTTATTGTACATCCCTTAATTTGCTTTTGCGTCGGGAGGTCAGAAAGTTATAAATATTAATCCAATTGTCTTTTCATGTCTTTCGATTACTACTTTTACTTCCTTATTTTTGAGTAGGTTGCTTAGATCCCCTTATATGTTCACTACAGCATTTGTGCACTCCTAAACTATTTGAATGTCTGTTTTCTTCATCTCAAACCTTCAGTGTCCTTCACATCAAAGGGTTGCCAAGTTAACCTGCTTATGAACAAGTTTAATCTACTTGTAACCTATGATCATAGCTCGACAGTTACTGGGCTAAATTGTAAAAGAGGTGCAGACTTCTCTAAAAATGAGACCTAAGTGCATGCTGTTTACTATAAGCAATAACAAGCTGTATAAAAAGTGAAGGAGCAGCAGTAGAAAGCCAGATGAGAAGAAAATGAGAAAGATGGGAAGAACCATGAGGGGAATCCAAATTCCAACACTTTTCAAGGGGTCAACACAACACTAGCCACTCAAAGACATTGATTTATAATTTGACTCGGAACTTTTAGTATACACACAAACTGGATGAGTAAGGAAAAATGAATCAGGACTATGGAAGATCAATTTTGGAGAAAAGAACTACTTCACGTACAAGTAACTTGGAGCCCTTTCAAGCTGACTTTGACCAACTGTACTTGATGTAAGAAGATTTCAGCACTATGGAACTGATGGCAATTGGACTGCAATCCTCTTGAAAAGGTCCTGAAAAGAACTGGAGCTAACTAATTTCTGGAATACGTAGACCTATGAACACACTTAAAAGATAAAATCATTAACAGCTGCCTTCTCACTCAAAAGAGACATAGCTCAAAAAAGCTACCAAGGACGTTGCTTGGTGGACCAAACAATATTCTTGCATGTTATGGGGTCATAATCTTCACAGTTGGCAAGCTTGCCCAGACACCACCATCATTAAAAAAATCTTCACATTGGGCAGCCAGAACTGAGAGAGTGTGCATTCTGCAAACAGTTTTCTTCTTTTGTTACTAGTGAGCAGAAAGCAAGAGGTGAAACAGGCTTAATTGTCTAAGAGTGACCTAACTTGTAAAGATTTGAAAAAACATATTTGCATTATGCATCGATGGCTAGTCTTTTTTCCAATTTGTGTGTCAACTCTAGATGCCGCCCTTGATGCTTGTCTCAGAGAAATTTCGGTTGACCTATAAGAAAAAGCTGAATCTGTTGGGTTTTATCTGCGTCTTTGTAACCCCTAAATCTTTTTTTGAGTTCTGATGGAATATTCGTATTTATTTGCCATCCCTCCTTATTCTCCTTGGAAGAAACCTCAGAGTTGAAAATGGAACGAGTATTTGGATCATAATAGATCCTTGATAAAGAACATTTCAAGTTGAAAGTAATGATTCCTTAAGTATGCCATACTTTGCAGGCTCGTGAGTTTGCAAATGAGCTTCGTGCCAGTACAAAGGCATCAAGAAATCCAACTGTATGGCTTGAAGGTTCGATGGGTTCAAATCAAAATGTGAATAGTGCAGATACTTCAACAGTTTCAGATGCATATGCTAAAATGCTGACAATATTTATCCCTCTACTTGTGGATGAGGTGCTCCTCTACTTTCTTCTCTCTCTAGAATATATTTATGTAGATAATTAGATAATGTTGCTCTTCATAAAGCATAATTAGTTAATGTTGCTTTCACTCCCAATATCATGTTTTTTGTTTCTTTTTCCTAAATGCAGAGTTCTTTCTTTGCTCACTTCATGTGCTTTGAAGTTCCTGCACTCGTTCCACCAGGAGGTCTTGCTAACGGCAATAAAAGTGCTCATGATGAGGATGATGCAAACTATGATGATTTGGGCATTATGGATATTGATGAGAATGACAGCAAAGCTGGTAATGCTTTGTCCTTTTTCCTTCTCTTGCCTAGCCTGATTTATGGTCAATTAAGGACTACTTTTTATTATCCTGCAGGTAAAAACACTGGTGAACTAGAGGCACTGAACGAATCACTTCATGATTTACTTGACGGAATACAAGTAATTAGACATTTCATTCTTATAATAGCCCCTTGTTATTTGATTATAATCACAATGTTATGTTAACTTGAAGTGAAAATATGGCCCTGTGAGGGTTCAGCTAACTTCTGTTAGTATCAGATTAAAATGCTGAATAAAAATACAGATCTTAGTTGTAGGTGTGTTTTATAATTTGGCGATTCTTTTACTGTGAGCTATGTGTTATCTACACAATCAATGTTAACGCCTTCATGCTTGATTGTTTCCAGTGCAATGTGTACTTATCAACAAGTTCCTGCTACAACCGTGTTCATCAAAAAAGAGTTCAAACTTTTACTCAGACAGAACAAGAAAATTGGTTTTGCATTATCCAGCAGACAGCTTCATAATATTTCTTTTCTGTAAAAATTCCTATTATCTTCCGCTGTTATGTACAAATTGGCGGACCTTTTGTAATGCACCACTGTCTCTAGTTGTGTTCTGTAAAACCAGCTCTTGATAAGCCCAGTTATTGCTTTCTGGACATATTCTATTTTTCCTTGTCATGAGGAGCTAGTGCTGGATATTTGCCAGCAACAGCAAGTTTTACCTATTCTTCATGGTGCTTATAGCTTAGTTTTCTCTATTAGTATATTTTCTCTTTTGTGGATCAATTTTCGTCGTAGTTTCGGAGTTTTATTGTCTCAATATTCTGGTTGTTAATGGGCATAATTGTTAGTTGGATGGTTACAGATTCTGTTCAAAACACCTGACAAAACTCTCTTCTTTTCACGTGTTTTAGGAAGACTTCTATGCGGTGGTGGATTGGGCATACAAGATTGATCCTTTGCGCTGCATATCAATGCATGGAATAACAGAACGTTATATTTCAGGTCAAAAGGCTGATGCTGCAGGATTTGTGCGCATCTTGCTTGATGACTTGGAATCTAGAATTTCAACACAGTTCAGTCGGGTGAGTTCTTGTCATAAGATATGCTTTTGGAACTCATAAGTCATAAGTGACAATGTTTACCTTCTTTTCTGTTTGCTTCAATTGCAGTTTGTTGATGAAGCATGTCATCAAATTGAAAGAAATGAGCGAAATGTTCGACAGTTGGGAGTCTTGTCATATATACCAAGGTGGACTGAGTTATATATGTCCTTACTTTTGTATACTTGCCTTAGCTGTGGGAACAGGTTTTCTGTCAAATATGTAGTTAAATGG
Source organism: Solanum aculeatissimum (assembly GCA_038996855.1). Classification (NCBI taxonomy): domain Eukaryota; kingdom Viridiplantae; phylum Streptophyta; class Magnoliopsida; order Solanales; family Solanaceae; genus Solanum; species Solanum aculeatissimum. Next base: position 20,289 of record JBCEWC010000053.1, on the reverse strand, counting down.
TTCAACTTGGGGGCATCTGAATAGTGCGTGACATACTTAAGGTGTAAAGTTATTGGTTAAGCATGTAAATTTGGTGTCAGTAGGATGTGTTTAACTAGTGGAGTTTCAGTTAAAGCTTTTGTCTTGTTATCTACCCCTCCTAGTTCATGTGGTCTGATATTCTGGTTAGTAGCACATTCAGACATGCTAGAATATGGCTCTTATATCATATTTTTTTTACTGAAGGATTGACCTTCATTAACACTGACAACAGTATGGGTTTGTTTCTTTGGGAACATTCTTTTTCCCCAGTTTGAAGGAAAAAGGGTGATTACACATATTTCATACTGTAATTGTTACTACCAAGAAAATTCCTACTTTTGCTTGAAGAAATCTATTCCTCCAACTTTTTAGCTTACAGTTCAGTTGTTTTTATTTCTATTATTTACCTAATAATTTTCTTTTCAAGTAAAGTTAGACAGTGTCAATTTTATATTGGATATTCCAGCTTGATGTTCGTCACTTTAAATTTCAGTTAGTGTATCTGACAGTAGGTTCCTTCCACTCGTGCACTATGACACTCTTTTCATCTCTTTATTGCCTCTTTTATGATTAATTATTTTCTTTTTTACCTTTTGCTGTGAGCTTCCTCTAACAACTTTGCGATTGAAGTTATCGGTAATTGTTGGGCTGTGTGCTTCTTGTTGTAATTGTATTTCAAAATGCGATTTGCTACTTATTTTCCTTTCAGACTACTGCCAATTGATCTTTTTGTCAATAATCGACCATTTCATTTGGTATTGTAGATTTGCTACGCTTGCAACCCGTATGGAGCAGTATATCCAAGGACAATCAAGGGATTTGGTTGACCAGGCGTACACAAAGTTTGTGAGTGGTTTTATCTCTGGCTTATTTCTTTATATACGAGTGTGAAGAGGTTTTTTTTTTTTTTTGGAGTGTGAAAGTTATTAATATGTGAGATTATGATCGCTGAAGATTTCAAAATGGCTTAGTATTTACATTGATTGCTTTTGTTTTCCATTTTTTTGGTGTTTTTATAGCAGTCGATAGTTCTGTAATTTACCTTTTTAATATTCTATAATAGAAAATCACATATTTCTAAAGTGGGAATTAGGGGAAAAAAGCAAAATAGAAAGTAGGAAATACATATATAGTTCTTCTCTTCTATGTGTGAAAATTTTAATTTTTACACTTTGTTGTCGTCAGTTCCCTTATGTAATGTTGTGGCGTGGCTGTTTTGGAAATTGTTTGGCAGGTCACTACAATGTTCCTTACTTTGGATAAAATTGCTAAAGCAGACCCAAAATATGAAGACATTATGCTTTTAGAAAACTATGCAGCATTCCAGAATAGGTATTGTTCTAATGTTGCTTTCAGAACTCTATTACATATTCTATTCTGTCAAATCAGTTTGAGTGCTGATGGGAAGCAGTTGTGCAGTCTTTATGACCTAGCTAATATGGTGCCGACATTAGCAAAATTCTATCATGAAGCCAGTGAATCGTATGAACAAGCTTGCACACGCCATATCAATGTGATTATATTCTATGTAAGCTTCCTATTTCTGGCTTCTTTATTTTGTGATGTTTTCCTTGTTCCTTTGTTGAGGTCCAAGTCTTTCTGATGATATTCCTTAAAACCTGTACTTTCGACAGCAATTTGAGCGACTTTTTCAGTTCGTTCGAAGAATTGAGGATTTGATGTACACGATCTCGCCTGAAGAGGTTAGGTTACCTTTTTTCTTCTAAGCTTCTCCTCGGTTACAGCATTTATCGTCTGCCCTCCTCGTAAGGGTATCTTAATTTTCCTTGTATGAGGACAACATTGCTTGTTAATTAGTTCCTTGCTTTGTTATTAAGTTGATACGAATTTGAGCCACTACATGATATTAAATCACTAATACTGGAATAAATTTGTACTCTCTCTTCGACCAATGGAATTTTAGGTTTGCATTGCTGAGATTGTTAAAGTTTAACCTGACACTGAGCTAAAATTTGGTTCCCTAATTTGTAGCTGGGTTATTCCTCCTTTTGAAGTAACAAAGAACTGTTTTGTTCCATATTTGCACTTGCTTGAGGTTTCTAACAACTTTAAATGCAGATGCTTCTTATTTGACTGCGTCAATAGATCATCAGTTGCTAATGATCTATGCCATTTTAAATATTTTAGATTCCATTCCAACTTGGGCTGTCAAAGATGGATCTTCGGAAGGTGGTAAAATCCAGTTTATCTGGGGTAAGTCTGTCAATGTCCTCGTTGATCTTCCCTTTTTTCTTTAACCTAAAAATTGTGTCACTTAAATGTCTTACATTTTTGGGGTATTTGATAAATGTTCAAACTTTGCTTCTACAGGTGGATAAGTCCATCAGTGCAATGTATAAGAGATTGCAGAAGAACTTAACCTCAGAGGAGTTGCTGCCTTCATTATGGGATAAATGCAAGGTATATCTAGCAAAATAGGGTATTGAAATTAATCACTTGAAAATCTCTATGAGAAATAAATTATATGGTGCCTTGTGATTCACTTTGCTAAACTGGTGAGACAATCCATGGGAATCCTCTCTGGCCATTGGCTTGTCCGAGGTTCTCTTATTAAAAAACTTAATCCTCACTATGTATCGAGATGGACAGTGAGCTGTAGAAGAGATAGAAAAGTGCCATTTTTAGAGCAGGAGTTACACTAGTGATTATATAAACATACATCATGATTAATGGACCTGTGGTACAACACAGACATCTGAAGTTCTTTTTCATTGCATTGTCCTGTAATAGTGATATCCTGTTCAATTTTTGATTTGCTTTAAAGTCTTACTTTGTGCCTAGGCTTTCGTTGATTCGTATAGCAAATTTACCTACAACATTCATTCATATTCTCGCAGAAAGAATTCTTGGACAAGTACGAAAGTTTTGCTCAGCTTGTAGCCAAGATATACCCCAGCGAAAACGTCCCATCTGTCTCAGAAATGCGCGATCTTTTGGCATCCATGTAAGAAGCCCTTTGTGAATTCGATTCTAGTTTTAGTTGTTAGGAAAAATGGGGTTATAGAGTATGTATTTTGTTGTCTATTTGTATTCTGTAAAGCATTTGCGTGTATCGTCCTTGCCAGTTTTGTTTTGTAATGTTTTCTTTTAAGCTACTGTGTTGGTTATCCAAGCTTTTGTTCAACTGTGGAGGAAGAATGTTTTATCATACTACATATCAATTTATTCATTAGTTATTAAAATCGTGATGGAGTAATAAGTACTCAGGCATTTTGAGTTCGAGTTTGGATATGGAGTGGACAATAGGAAAACAAAGTCATAGTTCACAGATAGAAATGCAATGATTGGATTTATTACTTAAAAGATAAATCTTTTTTGCTTTTATTAATTCTTGTGTTTCACCTTAATAGTTAATTGTATCCTTCTTTTAACTCCTCACCTGGCAACTCAGGTATGGTTTGGAGGTTCCACCTGCAACTCATTTCATTCTTAAAAAAAATTTCAAAAAAATAAAATAAAATTCAACACATGATATTATATATTTATTTTGTCTCAGTTTATGTGAAGGTGTTTGATATTCGACTTGACCCGCGTTGCATTATGCTTTCGATAAATTTTTCATTAAACCTTGATAAAATCTTTTGTAATAACTTGGGGAAGAATTTCAGTAGTGTCTGCTTGATTCCTACTGTATTTTTTAGTATTTAGGGGCCACTCAACATGAATAAGATAATTTTCTTCATTTTTTGTGTGTTAAGCGCATAATTTTTTTGATGGTATGATTTTTGATTAATTTATTTGTGAAACTGTATGGGAAGAATTTCAATAGCCTCAGCTAGATTCGCTGCGTTTTTAAGCATTTAGGGATCACTCAACATGAATTAGATGATTTTCTCTAAAAAAAATTGTGTTAGCTTGTATATTTTTTGATAGTACGGTTGTCGATCAATTTTTTCATTAAAATCTTTACAGAATCATCCGTAATGACTAGGAGAAGAATTTCAATAGACTTGTCTTGATTTGCACAACATTTTTTAGTGTTTAGGGCCACTCAACAAGAAATAAGCATTTTTTTTCTATTTTTTGTGTGTTAAGTCTGCAAAATTTTTGGTGTTTTGACTTCTGATCAAGTTTTTCTGTAAAACTTTTACAAAACCGCTTGTAATAATTTGGGAAAGAATTTCAATAGCCTCGGTCCAATCCACACTGCATTTTTTTGCATTTAGGGTCCACTCAACAATAATTAGCGCAATTTTCTTCGTTTTTCATGTGTTAGCCCAAAAATTTTTTTGGTGGTATGACTTCTCGTCAATTTTTTCACAAAGCTCTTACAGACTCGACCCTAATGACCGTGAAAGAATTCAATAGACTTGGCTTGATCAACATTGTGTTTCTTAGCATTTACGGACCACTGAATAGAAATTAGGTGATTTTTTAAAAAAATATTTTTGTACATTATCCATTTTTTTTTGTGGTATGACTATCGGTTAGCTTTTTTGCAAAATCTTTATAGAACCATTCGTAATGAACTGGGGAAGATTTCCAATAGTCTCAACTTGATCTGCATTGCGTTTTTAACATTTGGAGACCACTCAATATTAATTAGATGATTTTCTTCGTTTTTCGTGTGTGTTACCCTAATTTTTTTTTGATGGTATATCTTCCCGTCAATTTATCACGAAATCTTTACAGAACATCCGAAATGACCCCTTCATTTCCCATTCTCATATTATTATTATCATCATCATCATCATAATAATAATAATAATAATAATAAAAATTAAAACCATTCTTTTTTCTTCCCCTCATTTTATTTTCCCTAAAAAAACTCTCATCCATTAATTCCTTCATTTCCTTCCTATTATTTTCTCTTCTTTAATTTTCTTCTCATTCAAAAAAAATTCTCTTCTTTTTTCTTTATGGTGGAAAAACAACAACTATAATGTCAAATATAACAAAACAAACAAATTCATAATCCACCATAATTTCCCTCTTAAATTATCCAAAAAAATAAATAAAAAATTCCCTTTGATTCAATTAAACATGTCATCTACTATGAATGACGATGATTTTAACGTTCAAAAAAATAAATATTCTACTTCTGATCGATTAAGCTACGAAAATTCCCCTATGAATATGTCACCATGGAACCAAAGTTGTAATTTAAATGCTACAAATTTATGCAATAATGATAATGACGACGATGATGATGATGATGATGATTCGAAAAATAAACATAAAATTTGTTTAATTGGTTCACTTGTACGTGAAGAAGGACATATTTACTCGTTGGCGACGAAAAATGATCTTCTTTATACAGGATCTGATAGCAAAAATATACGTGTATGGAAAGACATGAAGGAATTTTCAGCTTTTAAATCAAATAGTGGTCTTGTTAAAGCCATTATTATCTCTGGTGACAAGATTTTCACAGGTCATCAAGATGGAAAAGTTCGAGTTTGGAAGGTACTGTTGAATTATGTGATCATCTCGTCTAATTTGTCCCATAGAATAAGACATAGTATTCTTTTTTGAAAAAAATGCGAATTATTTGATTGGAAATGTGAGATTTTCGTTGAAATTTGAGTTTTGGATACTATTATTTGATAGAAAGCATGTGGAAAATCGTTTTGATAATGGATCGCGGTGCAATGGTGGATGCATATAATGAATTGAGAGTAAAAATGATTAGTGTTTTCTTTGTGTACTAGTTTATGTGTTATTATTTGACGAAGAAAGAAATATTTTTTAAAAAATATGTCATATAAATTGATGCACGTAAAAGGCCTTTTTGTTTAAGGGTTACTCGTCTTTTGAATAGAAGAAAGTGGGAGAGTAGAGGTTACCTTTGTTCGTACATGACATGATCAATTCAACCAGACGCTTTCATTGTTCAAATCTTTCACAACACGAAAAAAATCATCCCCGGCAAAGGAAAATAAAAAATCACACATGCAAATTTCCTAGAATGTGGGATGTGGTTCGTTCATGCTTTTCGAGGCGTTGCTTGTGACTCAACATGAAAGAAGGGGTGAAACTTCTTTAAAAGTGGTTTGAAAAAATTGTTTTGAGTTGAATGTTTGAATTCTAGCTCTCGTATGACTATCTTATCTGAAAGTTTAAACTATTTACGAGAGCATAACAAATTGTCATATACATCTTAACAGGTACAATCTAACAATCCTAGTAGTTTCAAGCCTGCTGGAACTCTACCAACATTCTTTGACATTTTCAAGGCTTCAATTAGGCCAAGCAATTACTTCATGTCAGCAAAACACAACAAAGCTTCTATTTGGATTAAACATTGGGATGCAATTTCTTGTTTAAGCATGGACCATAATCATGGCCTATTATACTCAGCTTCATGGGACAGAACATTCAAAGTATGGAGAGCTGAGAGTTCAAAATGTATTGAATCTGTTAAAGCACACGACGATGCTGTTAATTCGGTAGTAGCTAGTACTGATGGTGTCGTTTACACGGGTTCAGCTGATGGTTCTGTCAAGATTTGGCAAAGGGAATTTACAGCAAAAACAATCAGACATGTTCTGGTGCAAACTCTTTTGAATCAAGAATGTGCTGTTACTGCTTTAGCAGTTAACAAGTCTGGTTCTGTTGTGTATTGTGGATCATCAGATGGGGTTGTGAATTCTTGGGAAAAGGAGAAGAAGATTTGGACACATGGGGGTGTACTAAAAGGTCATAAATTGGCTGTGTTATGTCTTGAATCAGCAGGGAATCTTGTTTTTAGTGGATCAGCAGATAAGAACATTTGTGTTTGGAGGAAACAAGGTTCTTCTCACACATGTTTGTCTATGTTGACAGGACATAATGGACCAGTAAAATGTTTGGCTGTTGAAGAGGATAAAGAATCAACAAGAAGTGATCAAAAATGGGTGCTTTATAGTGGGAGTCTTGATAAATCTGTGAAAGTTTGGAGTATTTCAGAAATGGCACCAATTATGAAGAATGGGAATGGGAATAGGGGTGTTCAATAGGGTCTATTTGTTAAAAAAATGTCATGTTTGAAAACAGAAAAGAATTTTTAATGATTTGGGGGTTCATTATTGTAATTGTAACATAATGTACAATTAAATGGTGTGTAAATTTGTTGGCCATTGGTTTCTTATGTTATATAATTTTTTGGTATATAATGGATGATTAAAGCAATTGTTTTTCTTTTTCACATGTTCAACATAAGGGATAGTATAAGAATATTCACCTAGTGTGCAATGGGCGAACCTTGTGGAGGAACTCTTAGGTTTTTGAGGGATTGGGTTCTTATCTATTTCAGTATATGACGCAGCTTTGTATTACTGATGACATGACCTTAGATAGAAAGGAGTGGAGGTCGCGTATTATTAGGGTAGAATGTTACATGGCTAGTAGGGATATGATGTTGTTTGGCTGTGTGATTTAGTAGGTTTGTAGAGGTAGTCGTGTCTTTATATATTGTGTTGTTATTGTCTGTTATTTATTTTGTTACTTTTATTATTTTTATAGATTATCATTTGCTTTTCACCGTAGTCATTTTGTTTCATATCTAGTATTTTCTGCTTTTGGAGATGATGTTTTTGAGATGAAGGTCTTTTGGAAACAACTTATCTATCTCTATGAGGCAGTGGTAAGGTCTTGCGTACATTTCAGAATATGGCGCAACTTCGTATCACCGATGACATAATCTTAGATAGAAAGGAGTGGAGGTCGCGTATTAGGGTAGAAGGTTAGACGGCTAGTAGGGATAGGATGTTGTTTGGCCGTGTGATTTAGTAGGTTTGTAGAGGTAGTCGTGTCTTTATATATTGTGTTGTTATTGTCCGTTATTTATTTTGTTACTTTTATTGTCTTTATAGATTATCATTTGTTTTTCATCATAGTCATTTTATTTCATATCTTGTATTTTCTGCTTTTGGAAATGATGTTTTTGAGGTGAGGGTCTTTCGAAAACAACCTCTATCTCTATGAGATAATGATAAGGTTTGCGTACATTTTGCCCTCATTAGACCCCACTTAGTGATGGATCATCCAAATGATCTAGAAACAAAGGGAATAGATAAAGAAATTACATGTATTATACAAGAGTCATAGGTTATAACAATCTTGATCATTTCCAAATATCTTGCTCAATACCAAATGAAGGCACAATCTTATTGCTATTATTCAATAGAAAGGAGGGATCAATCGACCAACTCGAACAGGGAAATACAAACGAAATGCATCAACAACCATAAAGGTTAGCATTAAGGCGCGGAGCAATGAGAACATCCAATGGAGTTGCTTTAGGTATAGTTAACCCCGGGCTCTCTGTCAAGTCAATAGGTTGATCATTGTTTTGTTTAGAAAACTCAAAAGCATGAAGAATACGCGCCAACGTCAGATGAAGAACCTGTAGAGCCAGAGATGCACCAGGACAAGATCGTCTACCAGAACCAAATGGAATCAACCCAAAATCTTTGCCTTTCACATCAACATCACTCACCATGAATCTATCTGGATTAAAAGACTCAGGATCTTCCCAAATTCTTGGATCCCTTTGTATTTTCCATACATTTACTATCAATCTAGTACCAGGTGTAATTTTATAGCCACCAATTTCACAATTATCCATTGCTTCTCTTGGTCCTAATAATGGACCAGCAGGGTATAATCGTAACGTTTCTTTAACGATAGCTTGAATATACACTAAATTTTGTATGTCTGATTCATCAACTTGCCTATTTTTACCAACATGAAGATCAATTTCTTCTTGTGCTTTTGTTAATATTTTTGGATTATTTAGTAACAATGAAATAGCCCATGTTAATGTCCCTGCTGTTGTATCACTGCCTCCAAGAATAAGTGCCTACACCAAAAGATTGTCGTATATGAGGGTAAAATGTACGCAGACCTTACCACTATGTTATGTATATAATGAAAATTAGACTTTATCGAACTTGATAACATACCAGACAAGTGGATTTGATACTTGTATCAGCATCATATGGAAAATTAGAGAGTCTTCCTTCTTCCTGAAGTGATAACATGACATCGATAAAATCGTGTGCTGCAGTATCAGTAGTACCCTTAGCTTCATTACTTGTACATTTTCGTCTCTCGCGATGTTCTTTTAGCCATCCTTCAAGTATAAAATCAAGTTCTTTAGCTGTTTTTTTCATGGCCTTTTCATGTCCATTTATATCAAACCAACCCAAAATTGGAAATGCATCTGATGGTACAAAAATTCCAATTAAATGGAAAAATTGATTGATTGCCTTTTGACATCTCCTAGCTTCATCGTCGTTATCACAAGTTGCTCCAGCGCCAAAATAACGTTTTCCAGCAACCATTCTAACGATAACGTTTAAAGTCAAGTCCTCAAACCACCTTTTGAGCTCAACGAGCATTGGTCTGCGAGTTCAGAGGTGTCAAAGTTAGCTCATAATATAATAAGTATTGATTTTGGTGTACAAAGAATGTCATATCATATGATTTATTTATCGACTATGACTCAAATTTGACACTAACTTTACCTGCCAGACTTGTTATCAACCCACAATTTGTACAACTCTTGGATCGCAATATCCACTTCAGACACTTGAACATATTTAAGAGTATCAAGTCTACGATTCGATAAAAGTTCAAACATAGCAATTTTTCTCATCTCTCGCCAAAAAGGACTATAAGGTGCAAACCCGAAAACCGCATAACCATAGCCCATATGCTTTGCAGCCACAGTTGTGGGCCGGCTGGCTAAGGCCTTGTCATTCAAAGTAAAGCATTCTTTAGCCATTTCCCAACTACTAACCACAAAGGCTCGGCGAGCGCCGAGCCTTAGATTAAATGCTGGCCCATAATTATCAGCCATGGTGCCGAGCGTTCGATACAGAAGCTGCTCGGCGCCACCTAGTAAGTGGAGATGACCAATTATGGGCCATGCACCGGCTGGCTCAGGAGCTTGTTTAGAGGCGGAGTCATGATTTTTATTTTTAAAAATAAAATATAAGAAAATGAGTACTCCAATTAGTGGTAAATAGGAAGAAATAATATCCATGTTTTTGATTGATAATTTTGGGAAATGAAAGAAATTAAATTAATTATAAGGAAAATTTTGAATCAATTTATAGGTTTGTTTCAACAACTTTTTATGAGTTATAAAGCATGAAACATTTTCTAAGAAAAACTTGATGGCATGGTGCATGCTACATTGACCAAGAATATTGTATTACTCCCTTGGACTATATATTTATGTGAATTCATAACTTTCGACATGAGATTATAATATACTCTATCTAAATATTATATTTATTAAAAACAATATTCTTTTCGTCCCATATTAATTAAATTTGTGAGGTAATGCACACATGTTAAAAAAAATATTCAAAGACAAAATTTACCCTATAATTTCCATTGTTGCATTTTGTAAAATCATAAATATAAAGTTTAAATCTTCTAGAAAATATAAAACTCTGATAAATAAAAAGACAAATATGAAAAAAGTTTAAAACATTCATCTTAAACTTTGAACAATCTAAATATTTTGAATATTGAAAAAAATCTCAAAAACTCAATTAATTTGGGACGGAGGAAGTATGATATAATCTATCTATACTATATTAAAAGTGTGAAGTCCCTTAGAAATGTTGTTTGAACTTTTTGTCTTTCATTAAAAGACTCTGTTTAGATAAAATCGTTTTTCACCATTTTTCTTTAAATTATTTTTTATTATATTTATAATGTTGATTTTTAAAATATATGAATATAAGTGATAAAATAAAGACTTCTAGCCATGAAAAGACTCTCAAATCTTCCTTATTTGATAGGTTTTTACTTCTTCCTTATATGAATCAAGAAAATACTCTACGGTCGCTAAGAAAAATTCTAAATGAGATACACGCAAAACACGTACAACGAAACTAGTCAATATCAATATAAATATGTGACGACCGTCCAACCAAACTATTAGTACATAAAATCGTCGATATTAGAAATAAGGCTTCACTTAACCAGATCGAAAGTTCAAGACAACCCATCTCCAAGATCATCCGGAAAGTTGGCTATTCACCCCCCCACCCACCCCCAAAGCCCACATAACCAGTTCAGAGCCCATGTAAAACAAAAATTGGCCCAATAAGAGCCCAAGTCAAGCAAAAATCCACCTGAAGGCAAAAAAACACACACAAAAAGTAGAAGCAGCTTTGTTTTGAGATCTCCTCAACTAATCCGAAGAAGGAAGAAGATGACGGTTTTCCACTTCTTCAACTGTGCAATCCTAACATTCGGACCTCATGCTGTGTATTACTCAGCAACCCCTTTGTACGTTTTTGCTCAAAAACTTAGTTTTTTATATGCAATTTGGTTAATTTTGTTTTCAATTCCCATGTTTTTTGATTGAGTAATTTTCATCTGGGGTTTCATATTTAGTGTTAATAGGAAATTTAATGACCTGAATGAACTCTTTTGTGATTTAATGGCAGATGGGTGTGCATTGAATTTAGTATTTTTTTTTAAATCTAGGAGTTAATTTTTAATTTTTTTTTGCAAGAATCGTTTTGATCTCGTTATATGCAATTTGGGATTATTTCAATTTCTGTGTTTCTGATTGAGTAAGTTTCTTTTGGGTCTCGTGTTTAGTGTTAGTAGTCAATTTAATGACCTGTGTTAACTCTTGTATGATTTACTGGCAGTTGGGTGTGGACTGAATTTAGTACTCCGTCCGTTTCGATTTGTTTGTCCGGTTGTGGCATGATACAAAATTTAAGAAAGTAAAGCGATATGTAAAATGTATTCTTCTAATTTTGTGGTCTTGAATATGTCACGTGAAAAGTTAGACTTAAAGAGTTGTCAAAAAAGAAAAAGAACATTCTTTTAAAGTAAGACAAATATATTGGACCGAAGGGAGTGTTTTTTAAGTCTTGAAATTAATGTTAAACAGTAAGAAGAGTTCTTTTGATTGGTAGTATTAGTCTAATTATTCAAAAGATGCGATCTTTATAGGTTATGGTTAAACGTTGTTATTGGTTATGGTTTAAAATTCATTCTTTTTCTTTAATCATGAGCCACTTGTTATCAATTCTTAAGTGTTTTATCATGATATCTGAAGTTTTAAATGTATTCAAAATGTACTCATGCCGCTAGGCTTGTTTAATCTTCTTTCCTCTTTAATCTTGTTAACTTAAGTATCTGAAATTGATACTTGATAATATTGTGTTTCCTCATCATTTTCATGTTCTGCATTCAAAAGTTAGTCAAATTGGACTATTGTTATGTATGATATAATTCTCTGTCCTTCTTGAGTGAGTTGTTCTAGTATGTTCTTTTTGCTCTTTAATCTATGACTTTTAGAATCAAGTCAAAGTTTTTATCACCTTATCATTTGTGACACATTCCATGGCATGGAAGGGAGGCCTCTATAAAACAGTTCTGTAATTTTTCACAGATGTTTTCCTTTTCTATAAAGGAAATTTGAATGGAAGTTGAAACTATGGTCTTTTTATGCAGGTCTGAGTACGACACACTCTGGACTTCAATAAAAGCTGCTGCTGTTTACCTTGTTACCGCACTAGTAAAGGTAAATAATTACTGCCTGATTATTCCACGAGTCCGTGACCATGGATTCATACTATTTTTACTTAATGGAATCAGCTCTTCCCTTCAAGAATATGAAGAAAAAGAAGCTGAGAGATGAATTGCGTTTTACCTCTGTGAACCAATTTAACCAGAAAAAATGTCAAAGAATAAGAGCTGAATTTCCTGGATGTTACTTTTGTTTGTTTTATTCCCATTTGTATCCCATCAAGCTTATATAGATTCTTTTCCTTTTCAGCTAGTTTGTCTAGCAACATTTCTTAATGTATCTGAAAGTGAAAGCGACAATTTTGATCCATATCAGGTATTTCGTTATCCCTTTTTTAATATGTTTCCATAATCATAATGACCATCACTACCACTATCATCTTATTTTTGGCATTTTAGCTGGTGTCTTGCTGTCAAGGTCTCTCTCTTTTTTTTTTGAAGTTGGTAGTATTTGTCAAGGATCAATTTTTTATATTTGGTGTTTCATTTATAATAGCCATAGCTTCAATAAAGTAGGACTGCTGGCCTTTATCACATCCCAGACTTTGTTCTTTTTGCCTTAAAATCATACTGGTGGCACAGCATGGTGAGAGTTTCCTGTCAGAATGAGAGCCTGTAGCTTATAAACTTCTGCTCTTGTCTAAACACAGCTAACTTTAACTGTCTACAGATGACACATAGTTCAAGCAAGGCTTGTTGAAGTGGAGGTTTGCTTGATATAGAGTAGCTTGAAGTACTTTTGAGTCTTCTTTTTCTTAAAACCATCCCTTTTCCCAACCATTTGATTTTATCCATCTAGGCTCTTCCAGTCTCTCCCTTTTTTGATTCCTTCAATACCAGATCTAAGTGCTGTCGAGCAATCACTTGAAAAACCCCCAGGGTTGGATGACATGAGAAATTGGAACTTGGTGAGAAACACTCAACTGGAACCCACAAAGCTACCCCTTCCAACTCTCTTTTCGTTGTTTCAACATGATAGGAGGAATGTCTCTTTTGGTTTTTTTGCCTAGGAATTGAATCCGTGCTGATCCCAATGATAAACCAAAACAAGCAGGAACTCAAAACATTAAGCTGATTCAGTTGAAATAATGAGAGGACAATGTTACATTGTACCGTGTTACAAAAACTTGGCTCAATGATGAATCAAATGGTCAATGTATGTTCTCTTCATGTGATCCATACACTCATAACTTTTCAATGGAGGTTGATCTTTGGTGTCATTTCTTGATGTCTAGCAAAAAATAAAACTTTTTTGCAATTTAATGATGGCTTTTTGTTGGTATTTTATTCACAGAAAATTTGCTAATTAGCTGATCATAAACTCCTCCTTTCCTTTTTGTAGGAATTGTTGAAGGCTTCATTCGGGTTTATCGATGTTGCAGGCCTATATTTTGCATTGACACAGTTAACACACAGAAATATTTCGCAGAATCATAAGTTTCAAGCTGTTGGACTAGGTGAGTATGATTTACTTCTTCGTGAAATAACATGACTTAGTCAAATTTTGATCACTGAATGAGTAAGCCTATTAACATGACAAGTGAGCTGGAAATCCAACAATTGAGAATTAGGAGTTGTTTCAAAATGCTGGCCTACACAATTTGGCAAATACCTGTTTTAATTGGTTCACTGGAGTGTTCAGAAGGTAAAAGAGTATTTATAAAATGGAAAGCACATAATAGGGTATCATTGGCTAAATTAACACCTTATCTATGCTAACTTCTTCTGTAATGGTTTGTGTGCTTGAAGCTCTTTACATGAGAAAATAGTATGTTATTAAGTTATGGTTGGTGCGGCTACCTGAATCATGAACTATACTTTGGTCCAACTTCCAAGACATAAGTTGTTTAGCCTGAGACCAAGGGAAAATGAGTATCTTGTCTTGTACCGTTGTTAGGATTAACAATGCCCACCGAACAGCTTCCCTACATGTTTTGCCAGTGAGACAGAAAACTTATGTTGCTTGGACTCGGGTGTGGGTATCCAAGATGGATGCGGATCCGAAAGTCGGATTTGGCAAAATCTAAATTTTAAGATTCAGGGGTATGACTCTGAGTATGGATACGGGTGCGGGAATTCGATTAAAAAAGGGGGCTTGTGCAGTGTACACGGTATGATTTACAATTAAAGTCCCTTTGGGATCTGTTCATCTCTTTCGTCCCCCAAGACAACCTCTTTTGCTCCTCTCTGGTTCTTTTCCAAGACGACGTCTTTTGACCTTCCAAATTGCAAGCCACCAGTCAGAATATTTTCCCTCTGTTTAGGCCTGAAACATGAAGCAGCAAACATATATATCAAGAGGAAAGGCTAAAAAGGAGACAAAAATATGGCCTATAATATTGTCGTACATTTGTTTTATTTTAATTTTAAGAAATCGAATTCTCAAACCACCCCTCACCAAATTTGTTCTTGACTCCGGTCAACATATCCAGATAGGATTTGACCGAATCTGACATGCGACCCGCACCTGCATCAGTGCCGCATCAATCAAAAATTAAGAGTCCCCGCAACATAGCACCAAAACCATGTCATGATTGTTTAGCAAAGTCGAGGATTGTGAATCTGAACTGAGTTGCTAGCAAATCTATCTGAGTTAATACAACTTGGATTGTGTCTTTTTCATTGACAGCATTTCTTCTTGTGAAAGTTTGTAATGCACAAACTTGCATGGGTAAAGTCATATCGCGTCATTCCAATGACAGTACTGCAGCTTAAGAACCCATGGCGATAGTATTTTCTCTTCTGTTGGACATATAGTTCCATCATGGTGATCTTGTTGTGGTACACGAATTCTGATAAAAATGAAATGCTAGATGAGAGGCTTAGATCGACCAACATTGTGGCCCTTTAGAATTTTTCTTGTGAAGTTAAACCAAGGAGTAGCAATTGAAACAAATGTATGTATCAAAAAGGAAAAGAAAGAATATTTGCCTTTGAAATTACTGTAGAATATTTGCCTTTGAAATTGCTGAAACTTTCTTGCTTCTAACATCATTGTTTTTGTGTTAACAGGGTGGGCTTTTGGTGATTCTGTTCTGCATAGATTGGCACCTCTTTGGATGGGTGCTAGAGGATTGGAGTTCACATGGGACTACATCTTGCAAGGCTTAGAAGCAAATGCGAATTTGGTAGAATTTTATTCTTCATGGTCAATTTATTAGTTTTTGCAGTGTAGCACCTCCTTTCCCAAAATATCCAACCCTGTAAATTCCATCTCCCACACTCAATTGAAAAAGCAAAAAGAAAAGAAGGAAAAGGGAAGAGAGAACATCACCTTCGTTATTTAGTATAATGTAATACTAAGTAGCATCGAGTTGAGATGAAGTCTATCACGCCTTTCCTATCATTTATTCTTTTTGACTTTAACACTTGGTCTT
Organism: Solanum aculeatissimum; assembly: GCA_038996855.1. Taxonomy (NCBI): domain Eukaryota; kingdom Viridiplantae; phylum Streptophyta; class Magnoliopsida; order Solanales; family Solanaceae; genus Solanum; species Solanum aculeatissimum. The sequence continues at coordinate 4,378 of JBCEWC010000053.1, read as the reverse complement.
ATCTGTCTTCAGGTTTTCAGTATATCACTAGCAGCATTGGGTTCTCTTATGTGGCTTCGGAAAAACAAACCCAAGACTTTGATACCTATCATATATACATGTGCTGGGATTGTGGCAACTATGCCATCCATAACCAGGTCTGTTTTTCTTATTATAGTAAGTTAATCCAGAATGAGGGAAAATATCAATTAGTTGCTTCACCGAGTGGAGAAGGGTAGAGGGGCAGGCCCATTAGCCCCAAGTTTGAAATGCTGCAGTTAGTTCCAGACAGTCTCTCTAAAAATAAAAAAATAATAATTAAAAAAAAGTAGCTGTTTCACATGAATGCAGCAGTAAAACTTTTGGCTTGCAATAGTAAATACTTCTACTGCCTGGAGAAGATGCTTTAGAACCCAAAAGATTTATGTACAATGATACTGGATATGGCTGGAAATAAGGGGTATAACATAGCAAAATGCATTACTTATAGACCATAAAATGAAAGTCCATATAAATCAAAATTAGCTGTCTGTCTTATAATACAAATCAACTCTAGTTTGGGAAATTTCATGTTCTCTTTTTCGAAACATATAAACTTTTTTATATTCTCTGGTAAGTGCTCCCGCAGAATACTTTTCAATTTTTTATGTCATATACTAAATTGTATGCCTTTTTTGTCGCATTTAATTGACAACTCTTGTTTAACAGTCCAAATGGACCATCATCACATTTAATTGCCCCCACTTTGGATAGTCCTTCACACTATGTGGCCCTTCACATATAAATTATAACATTACGGCAATTCTAGTGTTAGAACTCAGAAAATGCCCAAGATATTTGTGGATAAACATTTTTTTATACTCGAGAAACTTTAAAAAAAAAAATTAAATGACATAAAGCCCCCGTGGTTAGCTCAGTTGGGAAAGGTTGAGGAACTTGTGTGTTAGGTCACAAGTTTGAACCCTGCACCAAAGCAAACTAATTCCAATAGTTAAATGGAGAAGGGGAGAAGGGCGGATCCCGAGCTTCTGAGGCTGTGCTTGCCCCAAAGGGTTGGCTCCAGAGGGATTTCTGTGTCATTAGAAAAGAAACTAAATGACATAAGATCGATTGGACACGGAGTCAGTTTGCATTGCTAAAATTAGCAATTATTTGTCCGGTATTAATTTGACATGAGTTTGTAAGCTGAGAACCTGATCTTGAAGCAATAACTTCTCTTCGAAGAAAATTATTGCTTGCGTTTTAGTAGACTTTTTCATTACTGATTCAAAAAAACAGACTTGCTAAGCTACTGCTGTGATGTTTGCAGTTATCTGAGACGAGGCTTGGGGTGGCACCTTCCAAAAGTGGTTGGCTTTGAACTATTCAGCTCATTGTTGATTGCTTTTATCAGTTGGCAGTTGTTTGTTGCATGCCAGCGACCGTCCAACTGAGTTGATTACTCATCATCTTTCCGTCAAGGAAGTTGGCGTAACGTTCTTCAGCGATGAGTATGTTCTGCCCGGTAACTTTCTTTGTCAAGAAATTTCGAGGGTATTTGGACTAAAGCTTTTCATTGAATAACTTTGTGTCCTCCTTTACCATTCACTCTGCAAGTCCAGGCTTCTTAAGAAACCTTGGAATATCTTATGACCAAACTCGACGTGGAGGGAATTCATTGGTTAGCAGTTTTGACATGTACTGGTTTATGAAAGATTAGAATATATTGGATCATTTGACATTTACTTGTCTGAATATTTAGTACATTTCCGAGTTCCATCGATGATCCATGACTGTTCCTGCACAAAAGTGCTTTGTATCGATAGAGCTATTGATTCATTTTTCGCAATGTGTAGTTTTTTTGGCATGGTTAACTACGCTTACATACGTTTGATTGACACAAATTCTATGGAATTATGTTTCACAGTGTTTTAAAAAGGCAGCATTCGGGTTCGTCCCTGGTGAGGCCATGAGGCTTACAGCCAGGCGTCCCGACCTTTGACTCTTCAAATCCATCTTCATCTATCAAAACAAAAGTTAATAATACTACAAGTAGAAGCAGGAGTTCAACAAATAATACTAAGATGAAACTCTTTTTCTTATAATGTTTGCATTGTTAGAATATTGTAGTGTGGGGGCATCATGATACTTTAATTTATACATTTTGTTATTATTGTTAGAACTCCTTGTATTTGTTTATCATTTATGATTTTAAAGTTTTTCTATTATTATTATTATTATTATTATTATATATATATAAAATAAGCGTAATTTAATGATTCATGAGGATTATGTCTTGCTCAGTCCTGCGTAAATCTCCCTACTTTGTAAAATGATCCATTCATTTTTTTTGTTGTTGTTTATATTTTGAGTAATGTAAACCAATGGCTTAGAGCAATTTAAGGTTTACCTTTGTTTCTTCTATTATTCTGTGGTTAAATTCATTGTATGATTCATCACCATTGGCCTAATGACTCAATTCAAACACTGCATTGACATAATTTGACCTCATCTTCCGAATATATCTCCCACAAAAGAAGGGAAGAAGTCAATCTTCATTTCTCATATGAATATGAACATTTTTTATATTAAATAATTCTTCTTGTGTTTAACAGGTAGTTTTTTTGTAAATAATCTACCATAGGGCAGCCTTGGGGGTTGGTTCTTCCGAGGAATATGAACATTTTTTATCTTAAGTAATTCTTCTTGTGTTTAACAGGTAGTTTTTTTGTAAATAATCTACCATAGGTCAGCCTTGGGGGTTGGTTCTTCCGAGGCAGCTTGTTAGTCGGAAATTCCCCTTCAAAAATGCAGGTGTATCCATGTTTTTTCGTTTTGTTGTTGATCTCTTCTATTCTGTTTTCTTTCTCTTGTGCACTCAGTGATCATGAAGCATCATTGATTGCACGACGACAACTCTCAACACTTCCTGAAAATGGTAATTTACCCGATACCTTTGAATTCGAGGTGAATGTAGAATACACATTTCCTAATTCTAGGCTTAGACGTGCTTATATTGCATTAAGGGCATGGAAAGAAGCTATATATTCTGACCCTTCTGAATTGACTAGCAATTGGAAAGGTCCAGATGTTTGTAACTATAAAGGCGTTTTCTGTTCGCCTGCCTTAGATGATCCTAATGTCACTGTTGTTGCTGGGATTGATCTGAATCATGCAGATATAGCAGGTTATTTTCCTGTAGAATTAGGATTATTGACAGATGTAGCTCTGTTTCATTTAAATTCCAATAGATTTTGTGGTATTATTCCAGAGAGTTTTTCGAAACTTACATTGATGCATGAGTTTGATGTTAGTAATAACCGTCTTGTTGGACCTTTTCCTAAGGTTGTTCTAAACATGTCTAGCCTTAAATACTTGGATTTAAGGTTTAACAACTTTGAGGGAGAGTTGCCTCCCCAGTTGTTTGACAAAGATCTTGATGCTTTGTTCTTGAATGACAATCGATTCGTGTCTACCATCCCTGAGACTCTTGGAAACTCTTCTGCTTCTGTCATTGTGTTTGCTAATAACAGTTTTCATGGTTGTATTCCCAGCAGCATTGGGAAGATGTCGAATTTGGATGAGATTGTATTCATGAACAATGATCTTGGTGGATGTTTGCCTGTTGAGGTTGGGTTGTTAAAGAATGTAACTGTGTTCAATGCTGCTGGGAATTCACTTTCTGGGATATTGCCAAAGACACTTGATGGTCTTGAACATGTTGAACAATTGGATCTTTCGCGCAATACCTTAACTGGGTTTGTCTCGGAGAATCTATGTAGTTCTTTGAGTTTGAAGTATTTTATGTTGTCGTTTAATTACTTCAATGGAGAGGGTAAAGGTTGTGAAACGTACGAGGAGGAATGGTATGACTCTGGATGATACCAACAATTGTTTGCCTGGTAGAGGCAAACAAAAGTCTCAAAAACAATGTGAATCTGTTGTGAATAAGCCAGTTAATTGTAGTAAGGCGAAATGTGAAGGACCCAAGGCTTCTCCTTCACCACCACCCGTCCATTCCCCACCGCCACCACCGATACATTCTCCACCGCCACCCGCTGTCCACTCCCTTCCACCACCACCTTTTGAACATGTTGTCCTTCCACCAAAGATTGGTTCAATTTACGCATCACCACCTCCACCAATCTTCCAAGGATATTAATTAGGGATAATTACACACAAATCACTGAGAAAAATTATTTATACAAAAAATAGCTCATTTTTTTTCATTACGAAAAGTAGTCATTCATCTGTGCTTTGGCTACTTGTTACAATTTTGGGCATTCAACTTTCGTTGTATAGGTAGATATAGTCAATGTATCATAATGTATATTTAGGGGTCATTTGGTTGGGAAGAGTTTATCCCAAGATTAGTTATCCTGGGATTAACTATCCTGGGATAAGTTATCCCACCATGTAT